>FIZR01005442.1:0-73210 GCA_900060175.1 Ferrisia virgata
TCTCTCTCTCTCTCTCTCTCTCTCTCTCTCTCTCTCTCTCTCTCTCTCTCTTTTACACAGCGCGTCAGGGCTTTTCTCTTGGGAAGCTCCTGCTTTTTGTCACTTACGTTACGTTTTGAAATCCTAAGTATGAGAAACCTATCGTACGTATGAATCTAAATGTAAATAGATTCTAGTTCAGATTTCGCTTACTTACATATGATTTTGCTAGCGAAAAATTTACTTCGCATTTACATTTTGGAATTTCTTCGTCGTGAAAATGACGACCAGTATTTCGGTGACGAAAAGTGAACGTAATGTCAAAGTAGCAGTAAGCCTGAAAAAATTTAGTTAATTAGACAATTATTAAAATGCGCTCTAATTCATTTAGTCCTCAGAGTCGTTGAAAATGAATCACACTTCTCGGAGTTCGAATATTACATTTTTTTTAAATGTTGAGTCGAGACCAAAATACCCGTAACGCCTAAATTTATGAAACTGTGATATTTGAAGACGAATTTCATTGGAAAAAGCGTAGATAGAAGTAACCTTCATTATATGGAATTTGCTGACGAATTTTGAGATGTATATAGAAAGGTAGTAATAAAATTGTATTACGCATTTTGTTTTGAGATAAATTATACACGTGATTTTCGATCAATTTTCTGGTCGTTATATATCTTTTTTTTCCAATTTTTACACAATTTCTGATAATTTTTAAGGATTTTTTTTTTTTTCATATTTTCGGTCAATTTTTAACTATTTTCAAACCTTTTCTTCGTGATTATCGATCAATTTTTTCCATTTTTCAAGTGTACCCATTTTTGACAATTTTGTAACGTATTTTTGATTTTTAACGATTTTTTTTTTTACTTTTGGTGATTTTTTCCCCTTTTTTCATGATTTTTTCGTGATTTCTGATCAATTTTTAGAACTTTTTTTTCGGGGCATTTTTATCAAATTTTTATAACATTTCACGACTCTTAATAATTTTTTATCAAATTTTAGGGCAATTTTTCAACATTTTTTCGTGATATTTGATCAATTTTTTTCCATTTCAATCAATTTTTTATACGATTTTTGATGATTTCTACTGATCCTTTTCTTATTACAATTGAATTTTCAGCAATTCTTATCAAATTTTCACCAATTAATGATGATTTTCCATGTTTTTTTTCATAATTTCGGTAAATTTTCTGCATTCTCCCGCAATTTTTGATAAATTTTCGGCACTTTTTACCCATTTTTATAAATTATTTTACCTAATTTTAGATGATTTATGAAAATTTTCTTTCATAATTTAGGTAAATTTTCACTTATTTTCCTAAATTTTTTCGTTATTTTTCATCAATTCTTTGCACTTTTTAACCATTAGTTTTTTGATTTTTTACCAAATTTTCGATTATTTTCAACGATTTTTTCTCATTCGGGTCAATTTTCAGGCATTTTTGTCATATTTTTCCCAATTTACAACATTTTTTCGTGATTTTAATCATTTTTTTCCTCATTTGATACCCATTTTTGTTAATGTTTTACCAAATTTTCTATGATTTTTAAAGATTTCTTTCATATTTTTGGTCAATTTTCACCTGTTCTTCGTTTGGGGGGGGGGTATCGATCAATTTTTCTCCATTTTTTATCCATTTCAATCAATTTTTACCCACTTATATCTAACTTTTCGCCGATTTTAGTGGTTTTTTTCAAAATTTAGCTCAATTTCGACTCAATTTT
Organism: Ferrisia virgata; assembly: GCA_900060175.1. Taxonomy (NCBI): domain Eukaryota; kingdom Metazoa; phylum Arthropoda; class Insecta; order Hemiptera; family Pseudococcidae; genus Ferrisia; species Ferrisia virgata. Next base: position 1,711 of record FIZR01005442.1, read on the forward strand.
CAATATTTTATCGTGATTTTTGATCATTTTTTGTTCGTTTAACTCATTTTTTATGATTATCGATTGTTGATCAATTTTTTTTAAACTCATGTTAATTTTCATTTGTTTTTCAAAATTCTTTTAAACTTATCATTAATTTTTTGCACTTTTCAACCATTTTCTTTATAAGTTTTTAACCCTGTAAAATGATTTTTTTTTCAATTCCGGCCTAGTTTTACTCATTTTTCCAGTTGTTTTTTTTTGTGATTTTTGATCAATTTTTTTACCCTAATTTTCATGATTCTTAATGGTTTTCTTCAAATTCGGCCAATCTTCATCCATTTGTCAAGTTTTTACGCAGTTTTCGATGGTTTTCGTCAATTTTTTTCTCAATTTGTTTCAATTTTCGCTTATTTTTCAATAGTTTTTTGATCCTGGTTGATTTTATTATGATTTTATGTTTAAATGTTGAGGAACATGACAGATATTTAATAGCGCATTCCACAATTGACTCGCCATCGGTTTACCAATCAACAATAGATATTGACCCTGGTAGATTTTGATTATTTCAAATTGAAATGTTTGAGGAGGTGTGATGAAAATTATTTGTTGTAGAACAGTGAATGTAGGAGTTAAATTTATACCGACAACCTAAACCAATCCTTCGATCTAGAGTTCTAAGTATTTTACTGAATTTCCTTTTCGATGATTTTCAAGAATTTTGTTCTTAATTTAGTTCATCCTTCACCTATTTTTCAACAATTTTCTTTTTAAACTTTGATTAATTTTCTGAACTTTTTACCAATTTTTGTTTTCCTTTTTTCATCTAATTTTTAATTTAGTTTTTACATTTTTTTTTTTGATTTTTTTCTTGATTTTTTTATCCATTTTCTTTCCACTAATATCCACGTATTACCGACATAGCCTCTGTAGAGAAGGAAACCAGGTAATCCACAGGTTGGTTTCCCTTTCGGTAAACCACAAAAAATATTTATTTTCCAATATAAATACGTTGTAAAGCAACTACGATCCTAATTGAGGGGATGCTTTTCTATAACGCATATCCTCGTATGGGTTAAAAATTGCCAAACACGATAACTACCCCGATGCCTTCGAGATATACGGACTCGCATCACAGCGAACGCAAATCTCCCACAACAGGCGAATTATCGTATCTGCTGACGAAGGGTAAGGAGAGCAAGAATGAAATCGAAAGGTAGAAATAAAGAGTATACAAAGGTAAAAAGATAGATACACCACACCTATAGGCCTAGGTACCGCAGTCGAATAATGTACCAGAAAATCGCCGACAACGACGTAACTTTGTGTTCATGTGCAGTACAATCAAAAAATGATGATGGGGAGGGAGGGGTAAAACTGTCGATACTCGGGGTTATTTGTGCGACCAAGTTTCGTGATCGAAATTCGTCTAACGTCCCGAGGCCAAAAAGGTGGTAGTACGAATTTCGGAAACATCTATCTTCATTTCACATGTGTAGACTTACGTTTCAGATATATGTAGCTGAAAACGATGCCATTTAAAGCTGGCAGCCTAGAGTAGCGCACGTACTGTACATTGTACCTATACCTACACGTACACGTACAATATCCTTGCAACAATCCGGCCTACCTATTCGCCGTGTGTATCTGTGTATAAAGACGCACGAGCATATACGACGAGCATCTTCTTCGTGTTGTTACTTTATAGAGCAAAGTAAACAACTAGCAGCTACTCGAGAATAAATTCTTTTATTTGGAGATTTCGGCTTTATTTATTCAATACGACGAAGAAGACGGTTTCACAAACGAGTATATTTCGCCTTTAGGAATACAGGTGATATTGAAGGCACCTCAATCGCGCGCTACTGACGGTTCCGTCATCCGCAGATGATTTCCTAAAACCATCTCTGTCTTTCTTTATCGTCACTGAGCTTATTCGTCGAGTCGCACCATCATCATCATCGTCAAGTCGATAACGGGAATTAATATTTGACGCTTCTGGGTAAGCTTAGAATAAACACCCAGCTCGCGCTACTCTATCCTACCTGTATACTTACGTGGGTCCCAATTCACCCAAATATATACCTCGATGACTCTCTTTAAACCATATATAGGCATCGTTTATTGAGAGAAAGGGTAGTGCTCGACGTTAACGTACAATTATTTGTGATAACAAGACTTACATAAGCATAAGTACATACGATTACATATATGTAAATAGAGTGTTATAAAAGTGCCTTTTATTATCCATCTATCGATCGATTATTTTTTTTTTTTTTTTCACCGCAACTGTTGCCAGGTAATCAACATTTTCGTTGGAAAAATACCAGTATAAGTAAACAAAAGTATTAAAGTTTGGATCTACTCGGTGGTTCGATTTGGTATCGATAATGTTTTCACGATGATAAAATTGTGGTATTCGGTATGGCTTATCATTTTTATTGCACCTACCTAGAGTGAGATGTGCACGAATAATCGGATATATCTGAGAGTCGACTGAAATCATACCTTATACGCATTAAAGTGTACACAGTTTACTTACAGATATGCATCAATTTTCGGTTAATAATTTGAGCTTCATGTCCATAGTAAATTCTATAATACTTGATACTCTTTGCACGCATAAAGAGGAAACAACTGAACAGTGTAAGGTTTGATTTTGATATTCTAAACATAGTTGGTAAAATTTTTTTCTTCGTTTGTCATCTAAACCTTTTTTTTTTTCAGCTAAATGGGATGATTTTCTCTTATTCTTAGGGACAGTTTTTTCACACTGACATTCAATTGTGATCCTTAACATCTTGAACGTTAACTAAAATGTTGAGAAAAAAAATCTGGACAATTTTTCAAAATTTTCTGTCATTTTCACCTAGAGTGACTAACTTTTAAAAATTTTTGATTTCTTTTAAACTTTGGGAATTTTGAAAAATTGCTCAGCATTTTTTAATATTTTTTTTTTCATAATGTTGTATTTATTCGTCAAGCATAATCCAACAGTTGATGGTCCAGATTTGTCAACACATGATCATTAGGAGTTGGTGATCAACAGTGGACTGTCAGCGTTGACCAATAGTGATGGACCATCAACAATCGCACTATAAAAATTTCCATTTCAACTGCCAACTCTTTACTTTCCAAATCCAACATCACTTGACCATTAATATAGTTGATGATCAACTGTGGACTGTCAAGAGTTGATCGTCAATAGTGGTCCATCAGGATCCGAACTGTCAACAGTTGACCATCGTCATCTGAACTACTAACATCTTGAACGTTAACTTGATTGTTGCAGGGAGAAATGCTAAGCAAATTTTCAAAATTCTATGCGTTATCACTCCCTCCGTTCCAGCAGAAGTCCAAATTTCAGTGTTACGCAATTTTGATGATTTTTTTTTTCACATTAGGAATTTTGAGAGTTTCGTAGCATTTTTTTCATGTAATATTTTAACTTTTTTGTCGAACATAATCTAACCATTGACAATCCAGAACAGTTGAAATGTGGAATTCGCTATCAAGTATCTTTTCAATTCTAATAATGAGTTTATAACAGGAGAGAGGGTATATGACAATTTGTAAGTATTTAAATATCCTGTGTAAGAAGTGGAAAGGAAAGTTTATTTTGTTTAATGTATGTCTCACGGGCGGGGAGGGGGGGTTGGAATCCAATATTGAAAAGATTTCGGAAATTTTTGCATATGGTACGGAAACATAGGTAATTTACTTGGTAATTTCGAATCTTGTACTGATATAACTTTAATTTTTATACTTGCCCCATATGGAGAGAGGATGGGGGGGGGGGGTTAAAAATCATAAGTCGACAAAATTACCAAAATTTTAAAAGATGTATCGTATCACAGGTAATTTGACCTGGTGATTTTGAATCCTGTACTGAATGACTTAATTTCCATACTTTCTTGCCCCATACAGAACGTGTGTGGAGTGGACCGTGGGTGGGTACAAATGATCAAAAATCAATAGGATTTTTAAATTCTGAATATGGTATTGAAACATGCGTAAGCAATTTGACCTGATGGTTCTGTTTCCATACTTGCCCCACTCTGGGTGGTAGAGGGAAGCTGGAAAAATTCCGAAATTGATGAATGATACCATTTCCGTATGTGCTTCACAGAGAGGGAGGGGGGAGGGAGTCAAAAATCCAAAATGACAAAATTCTCGAAACTTCACTTATGCTCTGATACCACGTTTGAAATTTTGGGAATTTTGTCGATGCCGGATTTTTTGACAACTCCTCTCCTATAAACGATGATTCAACCAAGGGAGTAAAGGAATGATAAGTAGATTTATATAGATATATTCAAATAACGATGTTTGCTTTTCAATGTATATTTTTACAGTGATTAGGGTTTAGAATATTTATGTTTACAATGATATCAACATAGTTATACTTTCAGCAACCATATATTATTTGTAGATCTTTTGTTGTCGCTAGCCAAATATTTCCACGTTTCCTATCATTCTATTTAAATCCATTCCTGTAAAAAATAACTGCAGTCTAATACTTCCCATTCTTTAGTTTTTTTCTTAATTTGATTCTGAACTATTAAATTTATAAAGCGTATGAGTTCTAAATTTTCAAGCATGATTTTAAAGTTGATTCAACTCCAGTTGACCTGTAAAATATAGTAAGTTTATTAAATTTGTATTACCGTCTTAATTATTTCACTTTCTTTCACTTGTCAACTTTTCTATGAATTTTAAACAATTCACTTTATTTAAAGCCTTTGTGAAAAAGGCCTCCAATTTGGTCTTCTCCTTTTGTAAATTTTAGAGTCAAATTTCTTCTTACTACTTCGTACCTCATTTGATGATGACTCAATTTTACGATGTGCTTAAACGTATTTGAGTCTTCGTTCTTTGCAATTTTAATTGTAACTTAATTATCTTTGTACGTAGTCGGTATAATTTGAATTTTTAACATTCTCATAACTCTGTTAGACTTACTACCCCATACTCATGCTTACAAATTCTATTTCTGCTGATGATAGTGCAACATGTTTTTGCTTCTTACATTTCCATTCAACTAAATCTGAGTTAAAGTATATTGCATGACCACACGTACTCTTACCTTCTTCATCGTTTGTTCCTAATGAAGCATCTACATAGCATTCAATTTTTTCTCCTTCATTCGATTTTTCTCCATTCATTAATCCAAATTTTGTTGTACCATTCAAATATTTCAAAATATGGATTACTTTTAACCATTCTAATCGGGTCTCCTTGAGTTGCTCAAAAATACTAGGCTGCAGATGGCGTTTCGATAAGTTGTTTCTGAAACCATCCTTACTTCTTTCATCGCATTGAATTGTTTTCATCTGAGATTCTACCGAATTTTCTACTTTAAATTTTTCTAGCTTTTAAATGGGTACAAGTTGTATTTCAATTTGATAATTTTCTGCTTAAATTTTTCATACCATCTTTTAGGTAAAACTTTCATTACGTACAAACTTTTCACACACTCACAAAGGTTGTTTCTTTTAAATTCCTCATCTACCTCAACTTCTTCTGGTATCTCCATATAAACCACCTTTTCTAGTTCTCCTTATAAGAATGCAGTTTTCACGTCCATTTGGTTGATTACCGGATCGTACTCTTTTGCAATGGATTACATAAATCTTACATCGCTGATTTGTGCTACAGGTGAATATGTTTCTGTTTCATCGTACTCGTTCTTGTCGTGGAAACCCCTACTTACTAATCGTACTTTGAATCTAGTTTCTCCGTTTGATTTTTTCTTTTTTTTATAATTTTTTATTCTTTTGGTACGTCTTTTCCTTCTACATACTCTCATTTCCACTTTTCACTTTCATTACTTTTAATTACCTGTTTAAAGGTCGTATCATTTTGGACCATGAAAATTTTAACTTTTTCAAATTCGTTGTATTTTCAGTTCTTTCTTCATACTTTCTTCAAAATTAATAACGTATATTTTTACAGTGATCAGGGTTCATTTATGCTTACAATGATATCAACATAGCTATACTTTCTGCAGCCACATATTATTTGTAGATCTTTTGTTGTCGGTGGTCACGTATTCCCTTGTTTCCTGTTGTTCCATTCCTGTACAAAATAACTGCAGTCTAATACTTTCCCCTCCTAAGTAGAGCAAACAAGGAAATCGAAGCTGTATCAATGCAAGATTTGAAATTACCAGATCAAATAATCTATGTTTCAATACGTTATTCAAAATTATAGAAATTTTATGAATTTTGGATTTTGACCTGCCTCCCTCCCCTCCCTCCGTGAGGCATGTATAGAAACGGAGTCATCGGGTCGAATTTTCTGTGTATGTTTCGTTACCCTACTTAAAATGTTGAAATGCCATTAATTTTGGATTTTTTTGGCCACCAACTCCTTCCTCATGAGGTAAGAAAGTATGGAAAAATAAATTCATTCAGTACAGGATTCAAAATCACCGGGTAAAATTACCCTCGTTTCAATACGGTGTTCGAAATTTCGTAAATTTTTTCACCCTTCCTCCTCTTTTCACCCTCCAGTTGGAAATATATCGTACCTCTTGTCATATCGGTATCAGATTTGGAATCACGAGATCGAATTAGCCGAGTTTCAATGCCCTGCTGATAGTTTCAAAATTTTGTGTCTGTCAAGTACTTTGTTGTTCAGCTGTTTGGGTCCATTGTGAGATTCAGAGTCTCAATGATATGTAAAATGGATTCCAGCCTCCGGCAACCTGCTCATACCCGATAAAACAAACATTCATTGCCACTTCATCCGCCGCCTTATATTTTACTGTTTTCAACTGGTTGTCTACCCCCCCCCCCCCCCCCCCCCCCCCCCCCCCCAACTGGTTTTCTCCCCCCCCCCCCCCACCTCACCATTGACCGAATTTCGGCTTGAACCTGGGGTATAAATTCTTGATCGAAAATTTCAGCTGCAATACGTATATTATACTATGAGATAATTTCCGAATACAACCGTATCTGAATATCTGAGAAATCGTACCAGTGTACATCTCTGCCTGCGTATCTATCTATCTTTTGATAATCGTGTTTACTTTCTTAATAAGTGGCTAGGCTGATGTGAACTTATAGCCGTTTCGAACGCTCCTCTATCTGACGAAATTTTCAAACCTCGTTCGATGTAAGAGACTCGAGTATACTTTCCATACACTGTACAGGACCGTCCGAATTCGTATAACGTTTATAAATCAAACGTATAGCGCATAAATCATTAACGAGCTGGTCATGTATCATGACGATGCTCACAAATACAGTACTGCGTCTGGTTGAACTTGAAACTCATCGCGTATTCTGCGGCTTGGCTCGATAAGTATCCTACGACTATGGGTACCTTTATGCCTGTATATCGTATCTACCATAGATATAAATGGAGAACACCGAATCAACGACCACAAAACGCCCAGTTAACGTAGCCACGGATGGTTCACGAATCATCCGGATCATGGTGCTTCTTTAAAGAGCTTGATTATAGACTGGCAAACGACATGAAATTATTATTTATTTAATAAGCCAATACCGATCTGTGAACATCGTGGGAGGCCATTTTCTCTTTTCATCAGCCCCGTTGATTGATACGTAACGGCTATATAATTATTCAAACTAATCTGCTCGCTTTTGCTGGTATGTTGTTCGAAGGCACCTCTGTATTTTTTTTCCACGAAATTCACAATATTCACGATCCGAGTCTCCGGAACCCCGTTACTCCGGCTAGGTTTTGCGTGTAATACACGTACCAAGTATGGGAGAGAAAAAAAAAATACTCTCGCGATGTCAATCATCTCTCACACACGTATATAGAATGGACGAAAGACAAGAGTGAACGAAGGACGACCCACCTACGTTATTTTTTTTATACAATTAAAAATATGTCAATCATATAGCCCTAGTTTACGCGTAGAGGTACCACACAGAGTACATTTTGTGCAGGTATTCCTCTCGATATACACATAATCTGTATTACGCTGAAGCTATTTATACTATTTTCGACTACCTGTGTTTAACCCCATCGAGAAAATAGTACGCACCTAGCACAGTTACCTGCTACAAATAATTTCCAAGGTAGATGGTACTGGCATTGGTGCTGAAGGTGCTGGTACATGAAAAATAAAAAATTTACACCGTACAAACAAAAGCTACTCGTATTCGTCGTCGTCGTCGTATACGTATTTATGTTAATAACGTATACGTCATCGCTATATATACTCGTCGTGTTTCTGCTAAGATGATCTCTGGAGTATTCTTTTGACATTTTATGTCGTTCGTTTCTTCGTTTTTCCTTCTCATTCTATATACCATGTATAGGTAGTATCTGGATGTATTTTCAACAGTAGTACACGGTACATTTTCAAATCTGAAATTGTCAAATAAAACGTCGTAAATTAGCATTTTTTTTTTCAGTCACGAAAAAAACTCGCTTAAAGTACGTGAGAATTATCGGTCTGTATTTTAAAGTCGATGATGAGCTCAACAATGTGAGACGGACTTCACCTTGTATACTTTTTATTCATTTCAAGTAGGTGCGTGATGATAAAATACGAGTGATTTCGATTCAATAGCTTGATTTTCTGTATCATATTGTCAATGTGAAAACCATTAGGCTACTACGAACTATCAACCTCGAAATCAATTTCAGGATGCTAGAAATCCATTGAAACCATTTTTAGCCACGTTAGATATTTGTTTTGTTTTTTTTTTATATAACTTTTTGGTCATCGTTATTTTTATTTTTGACATTATAAATTACTCATTTGGCTCGATACCATTCAAAATCGGCCAATTTTGGGTAATGCGCTTCGATTGGTGGCGAATTTGATATGTATGAGTGAGAATGACTTTGGGTTATGATTCACATATGGTCAAAGGGTGCTCCTGGATAAGTATAGCGAAATGTTTATGATCTCAGAATTACAAAATTTTCACGAAACATCATTGGATTTCACTAAAAAAAATTTCTGGGGGCAAAAAATTTTCCCCCACCCCTTTGCCCAAAATATTCAAAAACGTTTTTGAGGAAAAATTATGATTTTAAACTGAATGTTTAGAGGGATGATGGGATGGGGGGAGGTCTATTGACACGAGTTTTTACAAAATTTTTCATCCCAAAGGAAGCGACTTGACAAAAGAAAACTTTGAATAGCTGCAGTTGCGGACCCTGGGAGGGTATATGAAATTTATTTTTCGCCAAATTATGTGTCTTGATAATTATAATTTTTAAAAATTGTTTTAAATTTTTTTTTAAGATTAGACCGTTTTTAAAAACTTAAGAAATGCTCAAGGAATTTATATCTGACATCATCGAAAATGGCCTAAATGGTCTTTTAGAACTCTAAAACGGATTTTGTTTTTCTCAGAAATCATTGGTAATACGGTGAAAATGAATAGAAGTAAAATTGTTCAGCGTGAAATTTCATATCAGAATTCACCATTTAAATTTTGACCAAGGAATATAATTACAAAATTAGAGGCATGGGGGGGGGGTGAAGGGTCAAAATTCGAACGAAAGGCTTCAATAAAAAATAATTACCGAATGTTGAGAACGTTTTCACATAAATCTAACCTCTTGAATACGATAATGAAGTTAGATTCTATTTGACCTCCTTATTTTGGTCATGTCACAAGTGTAATAAATATGGCGATAGCTCTGCACTAAAACAAGGTATTAAGTGAGGTCAAATAATGAATCTGACTTTATTATCGTATTCATGGGGTTCGATTTATGTGAAAACGTCACCAACATTACGAATCATGTTATTACCCCAAATTGGGAGGAGTGGGTGCTCCGGCCCACAAAATGATCTCTCCTCCAAATTGAGCTATAAAGTTGAAATTTGGTGTGTAGATTTAGTATAAATTTGAAGTGTATTGGGGGGGGGGGGTTGACTCTTCAACTTCATTGCACTCCTTGCCACCCCAAAATAAGTTTTTTTAGGAGGGATTTCTCATGTTTTGAGTTTGTTCCTCGCATAACTCCCCTTCAAAGAAATGTGGAATGTGGATTTAGCGAGGTTCTAAACGTGGCCTTTGATCATTTGAATTATGCACTTTAAAAACCCGTGGTCTAATTTGGGTGATGGGCTTCGATTGGTGGTGAATTTGATGAGCGTAAGAAAGGACGGCCTCGGGTCAAAATTCTGTTATGGTCAAATTAGGAGGAGCAAAACTTAGATGGGTGAAAAGAGCATGTCAAACTCCGAATTCCAATTTTCAACTACCGAAGTTAATTTGAGCGCTCTTGTGATGGTTTCCGAAATTTAAATGGGGACAGAGTTTATAGGTGCTCAAAGTGGGTTTGTTTTCGGAGAAGTTGTAGTTTTTTATCATGTACACTTCTAAAAATTGTTTAGCACCTTGGTTGCGGAGCTGAAAAGTGTGATATGAGTTTCTGCTTCTCCCGAGTGCAATTTCAGTTTGATTCTGCACCACTTTTGACCTTATTTTCAAAAAAAAAAATCATGGCATTTATAATACGTTTCCAATTAGTGCTCCAAATTTACTTTGGTGAGTCAAACAATTTTTGGAGGTGGATTTATCCTGCTAGGCTCATTTGTTGCATTTTTTTTTTTTTTTTTTAAATAAAAAATCAATTTCTGTGATCAATTTTTATTTGATCATATGGTAGACGAGTAATGATGGTCTTGGATCAAACCGAAATTTGTTTTAGTAAATGCAGAAACCCGAATCGCATCATTTTACCTTGATGACATCTAGTCCAAAGGGATTGTAAATGTCAAAAAACCACGTTTTTGTTTTGTTTTTTTGAAATGGCCCCATTTTTAGATTTCGTACGACTACATTCGTAAAATGAAATTTCTTATCTGTATACCTCAACTCCTACAACCGTAAGGATATGCAAATTATTCTACTTGATCTCAACTTGAGTTGTGATACTTGTGGTGTGAAGGAGACACTATTGAGGCGGAACACCCTGTATATCAAATTGAAAAATGAAGAAAATTTGTGAATCATTTTCACTCATTGTATCCTCGAGCTTTCCCCGATCCCTACAAATAAAAGTTGGTTTCATACGTACCTTGAGGAACAACATTTTCAGGTTTTAATTCTTAAATGATCTATGGTTCCCTCTCACGTGGGAGTTTCTATCAATTCAGAAATTAGTTACCAAGTTGAATGTCTTCCAGTGTCATCTTGATGGCTACTTGAGGGGTCTAGATTTAAAAGTACCAAGTTCCAAACACCTAATTTTTCAGAAAACGCAAAAAACCTATTTCCAAAAAACATACTTATCCCTTACCTTTGATAGAAACTTCCTGAACTGATTCATTATATTTTCAGAACATGTTTGTAATTTTATTTTTCAGAACTCCCCCTCCCACCACTGGTTTGGGATCACAGTACGTGTTCGAACGTGTTACTTTTCACTACAGGGCCATTTTTTTGGGTTGTTAGTCGTGTAAAAAAAACGGGAGCATTTTGCTTCTAATACTATTTTTGAAGGCCATTTTTACAGTGATGCAATAAAGTTGGGAAAAATTTTTCTTCACCATTCGATGTGGCTCGTGAATGCTCTATCCAGTGACGTGCTTAACTCATTTTCGTGAGATTTGAAATTTAATACTTTTTCATCTGAACTCCTGGCGTACGGATTACTTAGAGAGTTTGAAAAAATACAACTCAGTTTACTGAAAAAATAAATGAATAATTTTGGCACTTTTTAAGATTTCAGATCTCCACCCCTTCTTCCCTGCTCGCTTTTGAATAACGATATTACCATTACCAATAATTTAAAAATTGAAAAACAGACGTATAAACACGTACCACGTCGATTGATTTTCCATTCCGCAGCGAAATAAAATTCGCTCGCGATGAAAATTATTCAACACTTAATCCTAGCTGTAGGCAAATATAATTGTAAATTCATCCGACATATGCACGCTTATACGTTCCGAAAGCCTACCTATACCTATGCCTACATCTTTGACTCGGTACATTCTTGAAATATTAATCACATTCGAGAGTAGTTGGTCGACCCAACTCACGTAATTTCATATCGGTTACCACATCGAAAAAGCTCACTTTCCTAATAAAGCTTATATACTTAGTACGAAAAAGTCATCCATTACTGAAACCTACGACTCTGCGATTCCAATTGGAATAGAATTTAATAAGTACGACGTGAATAGGTAGACCTACATTACATACGTATGTACGAGGTTGTAAACTAATAAAAATCCTTTCCTGTAGTTGAAATTTTCTTTATAACAAGTCAGCATTTTGTACAGACAAATTACCTCGGTTTTGTGTAAGTGCCTTTGATTTGATTTCCACCACTGCACATGGTCATTATCTACAAAAGTTCATCGTTTTACAAAAAAAAATCAGCTTTTTAAAAGACCATCTTTGTCGGTCTCCAAAAGAGGCTCTTTTTATTTTGCTTTTATTTCTTTAATTTTTTTTTCTCGTCTTTTCCTACCTTTCTATCTTGTACAGAGTACACCCTTCATTCTCCCTCTCTTATGTAACGCTTTAGGCGTCAGATTCTTTTCACAAATTACAAAAAACTGAAAAAAAAAAATATATCTAGGGAAGTTCTTGTGTACGTTGGATTAGTTCATCGACGAATTATCATCGGTTAACCTCAATAATAATGGTAAATGGAAAAGTGGCGTTTGTTTATTCACCCCTGAGCAATATTCTACCCCTTGAATTCTTATATACCTATCGTTAAACTTATACCTAATGAAATACTCTTCTTCGTATTTTGTGTATTTTTTTTTTTTTTTTTGGTTTGCGGTTCCTTTCACGTTGTGGAGTTCGTTCCGCAATTCGCTGACTGGAGCGATTTTATTTTTGTTACTTATTTTAAGGAGGTTCAGTAGGAGAAGGAAGAAAAACAATTCTTTCAAGCTGGAAAAAAAAATAAAGAGAAATGTTTGGTAAAAATGAAACGTTGCATTTATCTTGGTTTAAAATTAATCATCCCATTTTCCTGTTTCTCTTTTCTCTCATCGATCTCGTTAAAAATAAAAACACCTATTGTCTTCATTTCTTTAAAATAAAATACCTATTTAATTAAAATATTTATCTAAACAGCCCATTAGTGGTAGGATGGGCTTGAAACGTTACATCAAATACTTACAAACTCGTGTAAATTTGTTGTGAATCGCAGCTCTTGTTCATTTGCGAGTTTGAATATAGGTTTTAAAAATACCCATTTTTTTCACTTCGAATTCCATTTTTAGTTCGGTCATTGTAGCTCGAAAATAACCTAAACTCGATCGAAATTTATGGAAAGCGAAAATTTCGTATATACGTACTGTGAAGTGCGTATTTCAATATTCCCGAACTCCCTTGAAATCTATGCCTATTTTACCCCCTCCCGTCCCATTTTAGATTGAAAGGAGATATAAAGTTTGGTTTTTTTGGCAATTACTTCCCAAACAATGCATTTACGAAAAAAAATATCAGAACAAAAGTTTTAAAGCACTGAAAAACTAACATTTTCACTTCTTTGACTTTTCCCCTTGGAGGTCGTGGGGAGGAGCTAGGACGTTCAGAAAAAAATCATTTTTAAAAATATTCAATTGACCCGAATAATTCTCATGAATTTGCTTAGTTCACGTATAGTTGCATTTTTCTTGCGTACTATTTACCATTGTTATGCAAAATGAGAAAAATGTTGGATCGTTCCCTTGTTTCAAAGGGACGCCGTTATGTTGAAAAACTCAGAAAAATGGTTCAGATGAACGTTGCAGAGCGTTAAAAGGAAAACAATTTCGGTTATTTATTTTTCTTCTGGGTGATCATGGAAAGAAGTTGTAGCAAAAAGAAAAAGAAGTAACAATGGCATTTGAAAATTCCTCTTCAAATGGATAATTTACACCTAGACGAGTCAAGCGTAGGCGAAGATAGGTCAACATTTTTGGGAGGGCTTTAGCTCTTCACCTTCATATTTTAAAAAAAGGTCATGTTTCAGTATTGAAGTGCATAGTTTTGCTCTAGCAAAGCGGGGAAAAATCACGAGTGAAAGGTTCGTATTTAACGGTATTTTAGACCTTTGAAAATCACCATTTCGCCATTTTCAGTCGTACAAACTATCACTTATTAAATTTTCTTAATTTTGTCGAAAATATTTGAACAGGGCCAGCTGAACATCGGGGAGGGGGGTTTAAGCCTTCCTCTTCGCCTATGGAGTTAAGTATAAATCCCAGCGAGCCTAAAATTAAATGAGCCTAGTACAGGAAGTTTTGTGATCGCAAAATTCGATTTTCATAACCATTCGAGCATTGGACTCAAATTAACCCTTTGAAGGGGAGGTTCAAAATTCAGAATTTTCCTAATTTTGGACATTGTTGTGTATTTACATGGTTCCAAAATTGTCTTAGACCTTAATAATTTCAAAATTCCGAAACAGCCCATTGGAAAAACCATGTACCAAATCCGATACCCATTTGTATGCATTTTGTAAAATTTTGAAAATTTCATCACTTCATATTAGAGCTTAATTTGGCTCAAAAACCTAAAAACTTTCTTTTAATGTAGAACAGCAAATTTTAGACGTCAAAAATCGACGTTTATATCCAAAATTTGATAAATTCTGAATTTTGAACCTTCCTTTCAGAAGCCTAATTTGTGCGCAACGCTCGAAAGGTTGTCGAAATCAAATTCCGCGACTACGGAACCCCCCCCCCCTCCTGTTTATTAGATTCATTCAAGTTTTGGCTCGCTGGAATTCATAATTGATTCGCATAGGCGTAAATTATTCATTTCAAGAGGAATTTTCAAATGCCACTTCTTTTTCTTTCCACCATAGCTTTATCCCATGACCTCTCAGGAATAAAGTAAAAGGAACGAAAATGTCTGTTTCTAAACGCTCTATAAAGTTTGTCTGATCAAATTTTTTCGAAATTTTTAGCATAACGTAGTTATCATATGAATAAGTTGCGACTTTTTATAGGACAGCAACACCTCCTCACCCCATTTTTTTTCTTATTTTAAATAATAGTGGGAAGTATTATGCACGAAAAATGCTATTAAGCAAATTTTTGAGAATTGTTCTGGTCAATTCGCGATTTTCAAAAATGATTCTTTTCTGAACACCCTAGCTGCCCCCTGCGACCTCTGGAAGAGAAAAGTCGAAGAAGTGAAAATGTTTGTTTTTCAGTGCTCTACAACTTTTGTTCCAACATTTTTTTCGTAAATGCATTATTTAGGAAGTAATTGCTGAAAAAACAGACTTTATCCCTCCCTGGACTTTCAAAAATGGGCAAAATCTGCACCGATTTTTAAGGAAGTGTGGGAAGACTAAAATACATACTTCACAGTACCTTTATACAAAATTTCCGCTTTCCGTAAATTTTAACCGGGTTAAAACCTAAAAGGCTTGTACTATCTTACCCATTTCAACTTCCTTAGGCTATCATCTGATAAACACCGCAATGACAAAAATTTCGCAGACCGTATTGCCAATTACCATCTACTAGGAGAAAAAAAAAAGATTATTGTGTAGTTGGGGCCGTCAAGCACCACGTCGATTTAACATTGTTAAAAGGTAATAAAGGAAGGGCTTATGCTATATAAAAGACATGATCCAACGTTGTGCTATCTTTACAAACAAAGGCTACAACAGGGAAATGACAACGATAAAGTTGTAAAGTTGCAAAAATGAGTTTTTAAGCACTGGTCAAAAAGGGAAGCTTAAATATCCGGTGAATGGCCGAATTAAACTTAAGCTGGTTATATTTTAAACGACTATTAATTTTAGCACAGGGTGAAAAAGAATGTTACAAAATTTAAAAAGGGATTGCAATGATAAGTACATTTTTTACGTATACCAAATAAGTTGATAGGTAAGCACTTCTACCCATCTACCTAGCACCTCTATCATTTATTAAACGATAAGTTTATTTAAACGTTTATCGCAACCACTTTAACCTTTCATTATCGATTTACAATACCAAAAAGAACACTTAGTACAATTATTCTGGCAAAAGTAGGTAGGTCTTGTATTGTACGCAACAAAGTACGCATTGGGTTATAAATCCTACATGGTTTGTAAACGGTAATCGGTTGCATAAAAAATAATAAAACATGATTAATAATTATTTGAAGAAGAAACAACCAAACCAAAAGGAAACGCCGCAATAAATCATATAACTACCGAAGAATACTAAAAAGTCATGTACCATGCTATTTCATAAAGCGATATTTTTCCTGCCTGCTGGAAACCATCTTTCTTTGTTCGGTGATATTTTTTGATAAATGCATCTACGATGCCGTTAAAACAGAAGGTTGAAAAGTGGTTACGAAAGGCTGACCTCTGATTTCACACTTCATGCTAAGTACTTTTAACTGTTTTTCGTTTCGTATAGGTACTTATACTATTATACCTACATACGTATTTTATCCCCCTAATTTGTTTTCATTCCTGTAGGTACATTATTACAGCAAAGACACACCGATACGGTTCTCTATGTATTTCCCTCCTTCGTCGCATCGTCAACTATCGCACCGTAGTAGGTCGACAGATATATCTAGCCATCACCAGTCGACCAAGTACCTGTTTAAAATTTAACATTTATATGTATTTTGCAGCTTGAATATGACAAAAAAAAAACTTTTTAAAAAAATTTTGACATATTATCGCTAATATCGTATCGATGATAATATTTTATGGAATTTTTTTACGTATCGTCGACTGTTTTGTGCTCTCGAAAAACTTTTGTTCACATTTCCCACAGCGATTTTTCAACGTAACATGAAACTGATTTTATGTATTGCTCGTTTCGAATACATTATACTTATATGCATCAAATTCTATGCAAAAGATACGAATATTGTTTTTCAAAAATAAGACTTACATACTCGTGCCTCAGACCTCGAAACATCGGCAAAAAAAGTACTCAGATTCTCACTTAGCGAATGTATGTCAGCGTGCGTGTAATTTTACAAGTTTACCGAAGTTATTTTCCAGGCAAAGCACTACCAAACGTATTTTAAAAATTTTTCATGAAACTAGGAAAGATATAAGTAGCTTATGTTTTTGAAATTTGAAATGAAAAAATTGGCTAGTTAGCAAAAGTAGTGTGAAAGGTTCAGAAATGTACATTCAGGAACATTTCTAACCTTCATAAAAGATATTTTACTGGTTTTAGTTATTCTCGTGCAAGTTATCGCTTATGAAATTCTCTCGAAAACATTTGAGAGGGGGGAAGGAGCTCAACATGAGTCCCCTGCTAATTCCCTTTATCTCTATATATGTTTTTGGCATTGTAATGTATTTTTTATTTTTTTTTCAAATTGATTTCATTGTTGGAATGTTTGCTCGATTTCACCTGTTTCCTCACTTCTCTTCGTCTAAAACTTTGTATACTCCAAACCGATATTCATCTGTTTATTCAAATTTTATAATTCATACCACCGCCTTTCAGTGGAGTGTGAAGCAAAATTTGAGTTCCTCGCCCCCCCCCCCCAACGACTGCCATATACATAGTCTTTTGGAATTTTTAAGCTGCTATGACCCCTTCTTAAAGAGTGCTAGGACAAAAATAACCTGAAATTTGAATTCCATGACCAATCATACCTAGATTATGATATGTATGTCAAGTTTATAAATTTTTTCACGCACACCCCTCCCTCCCTCCCTCCTCTATTTCTTTAGAGCGGAGAATAAAAATAATCAAAAATTCCAATTCTTTCACCAAAAATATCTAGATTACCGTATGCATATCAATATTCGCCATTTTTTTCTAATTTTGTTATTGATACCAGCCCCACTCTCATTCCTTTGGAGCGAATATTATTCTCAAGTTTCTGTTTCGGATACTCTGCTGTTGTGTTTTTATTGAGGCGAGATAAAGTAATTATTTTGTGTCTGTTATTGTTACGTTACTGTTTCGTTAACAGTACGGGTTGTGTTACTGTTATGTTGAGAATGAGGTTATGTTATGTAATATTATTGTTGCAGTTATACTAATCTCTAGTTTCTGTTTGGGGGACTCTATTGTTGTACTTTTATTGTAGTAAAGTGAAGTGAGATGTTGTTGCTGTTATAGCTACATCACTGTTGTGTTGTTATGTTATAATTGTGGTTGTGTTTCTGTTATGTTACCATCATGTTATGTTATGTTATGTCATCGTTGCGGTCATGTTAGTCTCAAGTTTCTGTTTGGGATATTCTGTTGTGTTTTTATTGAGGTGAGGTAAAGTGAAATGTTTTTTCTGTTATAGTTACATTACTATTATGTTGATGTTACAGTTACGTTAATATTATGTTACAATTGCGGTTGTATAACTGTTTTGTTATTGTTACAGTTATATTAGTATTATGTTATAATTGTGGTTGTGTTGCTGTTACATTACCACTAGGATTATGCTGTTATGTCATTATTGCAGTTATGTTAGAGTCAGGTTTCCCTTTGGGGTACTCTGTTTATGTGTTTTTATTGAGGAGAGGTAAAGTTACTATTTCCTTTTGTTATAGTGACATTACTGTTGTGTTATCAGTACGATTATGTCGCTTTTATGTTACCACTGCGGTTATGTAACTGTTATGTTATTGTTATGATAACAGTGCTGTTATGTTATGTCACCATTGCGGTCATGTTATTCTCAAGTTTCTGTTTGGGATGCTCTGTTATTGTGTTTTTATTGAGGACAGGTGAGACTACTACTTCGTTCCTAGTATAGTTATTTGCTGTTACGTTATCATTACGGTTACGTTACTGTTGCGGTTATATTGTTAGTTATGTTATGTTATGTTGTCAATGCGGTTATGTTGTTTTATGCTTCTGATTGGGATACACCATGAATGTGTTCTTATTGTGGAGAGGTAAAGTTGATATTTTGTTTTTGTCACAGTGACATTACTGTTATGTTATTGTTACGGTAGCGTTATTGTTACGTTACTGTTACGTTATTGTTGCAGTTACGTTAGTTTTATTTTATT
Source organism: Ferrisia virgata (assembly GCA_900060175.1). Taxonomy (NCBI): domain Eukaryota; kingdom Metazoa; phylum Arthropoda; class Insecta; order Hemiptera; family Pseudococcidae; genus Ferrisia; species Ferrisia virgata. Next base: position 20,593 of record FIZR01005442.1, read on the forward strand.
ATTGCGGTTGTGTTACGCAACCATAGCTATGGTTATGGTTATTAACCATTATATCCTTACTGGGTTTATGTTACTGTTACGGTAAAAATGTTTGTTTTGGATACGTTACTGTTACGTTATTATTGCGGTTATTTCACATTTTTATTTCTTTTCTGGACAAGTACTAGGGCGGGCTGAATATTATTATTTTTTTTTTTTTTGGAAATCTACATGCGACGGGGTCCACAGACCTCAAAAAGATATGGTGAAAATTTCAGCTTTCTAACTCAATTTTTTATGCTCACAAAGCTCACAAAATTAAAAAATTTTCAAAAAATATTCAGAAAATTGGATTTTTTTTCATTTTAATAGAAGTGACATCATTATACTAATTTTGATCTAAAATGACCTTTGGTGGCATTTTTTCATCATTACCCCACTTTTCAGGGGTTTTCAAAAAAAGTAATTTTTTCCAACTTTTTAAGATTTTCTATAAAACTAAAATAACGTTTTTTAAGGGTCTCTGAAAAATCGACTATATGGATTGAAAATGAAATATTGCGTTTAATCGAGAAAAATTGATGTCCTACATCGATTTCAGGGGGGGGGGGTTCCTCAGAAAACCCCTTTCTAATTTTTTAGATAATCATGAAAAATTGCCAAAAATTACTTTTTTGAATACCTACCCGTGAAAAGATTTTGGGTCAAAATAAGTATAATAATTCCATTTTTCCACAAATTTTCAAAAACAATTTTTTTTCAATTTTTTTTAAATTTTTGAAATTTTACCAACTTCAAGTGAGTTTTGCAAGTTTCAGAAATTAAGTTGACGCGCTAAAATTTTTACCCCATTCTTTTGAGAACATTTCGCAACTATTGTGACCCCGCCGCGTGGTGATTTTCAAAAAAAGCAAAATTCGGCCCACCCTATGATGGGTACCTTGCGGTTTCGTGATCACTTGGGTGGTGTTGGTGTCTAGTTTCCTTTCGGATTAAGCGTGCATGTCTTGAAATCGATGTGAATCGAAACCAAATTTTCTTTTACTACACGCTGGAATAATGTATACATGTTGCAGACAATCGTTTATTTCACTTATTTGATTAAATCGACTGAGATGCTTACATGGTAGGTTGCTTTTACGCTGGAATGGAATTACTTATCGCTTTTGTTCTACGCAGTTATACATGTATAAGTACGTTTAAATAATTTAAAATAAGTTAGCTTACTTTGGAGTGAAGCATACATATAAAAGCGATTTGGGTGTAGTAGGTTTAAAGTGTAACGACATGGCAATTTTAGCTACGTTCAACTTTTTGTACTAGAATTGATAATGGTAAGGCGTAGGTCGTACTTACGTATTAATCCCTACACATGTAAGAAAATCACATCTCTATCGAGTTCTTCTCGAATGGGTGAGTTATTTTTTGTCTATTATCGTCTAACGTGTGCTGTAGACTCAGTAGACTTATTTACCTACCTATCAACCTAGCTACATTTATATGTAGATAGTGGTACTGCGAATGCTATTTGTAAACGTAGCTATTTGTATTGAGTGAAAGTTTAAAGTGTAATTAGAAACAAAATGGTTGGCGCTGCTAATCTCGTCCCGAAAATTTTCTATACTTAATAATGAATTGGTGCTGAAGATTCGTTCGTCGTCTTTGTCGTCGTCGTCGTCGTCGTCGTTGTCTTCTTGTACAGTACCTATGTATACGTACACGTTCGAAAACAATAAAGTTAGATACGAGACTTATCCGCTGCTCTTTAACGAAATGTGTCTATCTCGTTTCAAACAAACGTTACTTTAATCCTTTTACATCATTTATCATCATTAAAAGGCGTACAGAGTCGCGAAGGATTTTATCATTGTGGGAAATCGATCGATTCTGGTACCAGTCACGTTGATAAGTAATATGTATTACGTATACGTTACATGTAGATAGGATACCTATTTATATTGTGTAGGTACGTTTCGAATTTATACGCCACGGTCTCTCGTATGTATTCGTATAATTCGTGCTGTATTGAAAATGAAAATTTTCCTGCGAACGAGCAGTCGACCGAGAAATTCGCGAATCGAAAATATGAAATTTTTTCCTCCCTCGTGTAAGAAAAATACCCATCCGAGCAACGAACGATTCATTACTTTTATGCTATAACTTAACGTTCGGCAGTTTACAGTTCATTAGGTTTTCGACGGATCGGATCATCTTCGTAATATTTTAAATGAGTGTTTGAATTTTTCAAGACGGCCTTTTTTTTTTCTTCTTTCCAGCCCTTATCAACGGATCTGCTGCCAGTGCCAGTACCGCGCGAGCTGGTGTTGCTATTGCTGGTTAAGCGTGAAAAAGTGTTTTTCAAGTTATTTTTCCAACTTTATGGATGAGTTGCGATTAAAGAGTTTGTGAAAAATTTTCCATCTCGAGCCTGTATCTGTTTGAGTGAAAAATAAAAATGTTTGGAAGTTTGAAAATTGCTCGAGTATGTAAGATTTACATTGTTGTTTGACTAACTAAATATAGTTATACTCGATACCTTGATTGGCTCCAGTTACTTGGAGTAAGAAGAATTAGGGAATTTTTTTCGTCTGGGCTATTTATACTCTTAGGTTCGAATAGCTTCGAGATATTTTCGTAGGATTATTTTCTTTTAATTAATTACGCCTTTTTGTGATGAGTTTTTTTTATCGTTTTTGAAAAAGCAGGATATTGAAGACGATAATGATGAGGGAGGGGCGAGGAGCATTCATACAGTAATTTTCAAAGTACCAACAGACGGACAACTGTGTTGAGGCTTTCTCTTCTTTATAGAAATAGTTTAATCGTCTCAATTCATTGAGGTGGCAAAAGTGAGCAAAATCATAAATTCAAAGTTTGTTTGTACTAAATTTGAAATTGAGCGAAAATTCCGTGAAATGCTACTAAGTTGAGGAAAATTTTAGATTCAGAAATGAAAAAAGTACCGTTTTGCGTTGCTTTTTGAGCCTAATTTTTATAAAATAAAGAAGGTGTTCAAATGGGGGTACAGGTAGTGAAGTAAATGTTGAAGTAAACAGCTTGAACCCCTACAAGGTACATCCGAAAAGTATACTAAATGTACATACCAAATTTCAACTTCATATCTCAAATTGGAATGGAGATATGGAAGGAAAAGCATGTTTTCAGGGCCAAACAAGAGAAAAATGCATTATATTCCTTCCTAATTGACTGGGTGGTTTGATTTTTGGATATGTGATACAATTTTTCATTCTCTATCAATTGGTAATGGTCAAATTTTTCTTCAAACTTGATACAACTGTTGGCAGTCTAGATGTGTCAACACTTGATCGTTGGCAGTTGATAGTCAACAGTAGGACTGTCAAAAGTTGGTCAGCAATAGTGAACCACCGAGATTGGGACTGTTGGCTTTTGATGATCCATCAATACTGGGTCATCGACAGTTGTTGGTTCAACTGTGGACCATCAATATCCAGACCAGCAACATGTTGAACGTCAACATGAATATGTTATGAAAAAAATGCTAAGCAAATTTTCAAAATTTTTCATGTCATCATTTCCCCAGTTCCAGCAGAAGTCTGAATTTCATCTAGATTAGGATTGTTGGCTCTTGATGATCCATCAATACTGGGTCATCAGCAGTTGTTAGTCAACTGTGGATTGTCAAGAGTTGACCATCAAGATCTGCATGTCAACAGTGGACTGTCGATATCCAGACTACCAACATGTTGAACGTCAACATGAATATGTTATGAAAAAAATGCTGAGCGAATTTCCAAAATTCTTTATGTTATCATTTCCCCAGTTCCAGCAGGAATCCAAATTTCATCTGAAGTGATATGATTTTATTTGTGATTGTTTAGTGCCAATATGATAGAAACCTCGTTATATTAATACAATAGCTTATTTTCAATCCATTACAGCTCACTACTCCTAAGACCCACCTCTTATTACTCCCTTTTTCTTGATCAAAAACTTAAACTTAAGTTTTGCAGGAAGAGAACCTATTGGGAATTTTGTAAATTGTCAACAGCTCAAAACAGCTGACTATCAATGTCAAGGCCATCAAAATTTGAACCACATTCTGATAGTCACCTGTTGATGGTAAACTGTGGAATGCAAAATTGATTGCCCAAATTTGTGGAATACGCTGTACAGTTGACCATCAATGTCAAGCTCATCAAAATCTAATCATTCAGGATTTTCATGAGCTGGATTTTGATAGCCTGCTGTTGATGGTCAACCATTGATGGTCCTCTGTTGAGGTGAATTTGCAGAATCTTTTATCGCCAAAAATGGTTTTAATGATCTTCTGGAACCCCAAAACAGATTTTGCCGATACCGCTCCCCTCATTTGCTGTAAGCCATGAACCGTAATAACCTAGTTTTCATTGGCCGTATGGTGTACAAAATTAGGTCAACCATATGTACTAAGTTCTCTCATCAATTTTTGTATCCTAATGTTCCATGCTAACATTTTTTCAACGTGTTTGAGGAATGGCCTTCCTCTGCAGAACGTCCTAATTGTAGTATTCGGGAGAGGGATTGTCGTAATTTTCAATGAAAGTATGACATATTACAATCATGAAAATTGAAAAAAAACAATGTAAAGCGATGCTTTATTCCGAATTGGCATTGTGGGTAGGAAGGGTTCAATGGGACTAAGAAGTCGAAACCTCCTAAAGGCACATCATGGGTCCCTACAAACATGGCATACACAGTTTCAACTTCGTAGCTTAATTTGGAGGAGAATTATGTTAGAAAACAAACTCTAAAAACTAGAAAAACCGACCAAAAAACCACATATTCATAGCTGTGAGGCGGTGCAATTAGGCTGAAGAGTCGTGACTCCTAAAAGGCACATCTAGAGCCCCTACTAAATATGCATACCAAATTTCAAGCCCCTAGTTCAATTTAGAGGAGATTTATGTGAGAAACAAACTCAAAGAATGGGAAAAACCGACCAAAAAACACATATTGGTGAGCTTAGCTGAAGAGTCGATACCACCAAAAGGCACATTTATGGCCCCTACTAAATGTACATACCTAATTTCAAGTTCCTGGTTCAATTTGGTAAAGAGTTATGCGATGAACCAACTCAAAAAATTCAAACAATGAGAAAATCCTGTAAAATAAAACACTTATTGAGGCTGTGAGAGGGTGCAGTGGAGCTAAAAAGTTGGAATTCCCAAAAGGCACATCTACGGCCCCAACTGAATGTATATACCAAATGTTTTCCTCAACATTTCTACTCAAAATCATAAAATCAATCTGAAGTCAAGGTCAACTATTGATAGATCTACTTTCTTGAATTTTCCTTGACAATTGAACTTGAAATCTTGAAGCGAATCCAAGGTCAAGGTCAACTGTTTATGAGTCAACTGTAAACATCTCTAATTTTCCTCAACATTTCAACTTGCAATCATAAAATAAGTACACTGATGTCTTTCCAGGTCATCAAAAATCAGTCCAATGATGACGTCACGCTGTTGACAGTCCACTAATATCATCTAATGGTGATGGTCAATTGTCAACGATTTTTCTAGAATGTGCCATTAAACATCTTTCAATTTTAATGATTGATATGGCTAAAAAATGGCCTTAATGGTCTTCTAGGACTCGAAAATGGATTTTGTTGATATTCTCCCTCCCACCTCCTCATCAGCCATTGGTCGATAGACTGTAATAGCCTGGCTTTCCTTGACAATATAACATAAAAAATCAGGCTAATTACGACTGAAGGTAAACGAAAAGTCCTCCAGCTCAGGGGAAGCGAAAAAAAGAAGAAAGTTCGCGTACAAAAGAAAGTTTATTTGGAAAGAAGAAAAAAAATGTCATGGATATAGAGAAAAATCAAAATTAACTATTGAATTCAAGTTTTTGAGCTGTTAAAATAAAATTAGTCTCCCAAATAGAAACTTAGTAACACTACTGAAAAATGACTGATAATAAAGTCTTAGGAAAGTGAATTATGGCGTACTCAACAATTATATTTAAAAGGCGCAAATATATTTTTTTAATGTAGAATTACTCACCATTTCCGAGTCTTCTTCTTAATTACAGAGTTTTATTTTTCTGGTATGAACCATTTTGGTCTGGCATCTGATAGATCAAATTTTTCAGAGCTGGTCTTTAGCATTATAAAACCAAATTTCTGGTGATTTTTAGGTCTTGTTTCGGTCTGTAATTAACTAATCACCCTCCTCCCCCTTCTCTAATTCAATACCTATAAATGCTGAAATTTGACGTAGAGTCACATAAATATTCACTATAAATAATGTTTTTCAAGCCTCTAATCTTCTCTCCAAAATTCTACACTCTTTCTTCTCTTTGTCGAATACACGTGGAAAAAGTGAATAATTTTGTATGAAATCATTCCTCCCTTCCACTCACTTGCTCATTGACGAATCACGAAGAATATTCAATTCAGTTCCTATTTTTAATGGTAGAGATTACGATACTTGGCTTCCCATAAATTTATATTCTTTGTTAAATACTATGCGTATAGAGTCAAGGTTTCCATTCCGCCATCGCCCAATGTGTATTTCAAAGTTTGAATGAATTTTTTCGTATAGGTATTACCATACGTATACCCGAGCGGCTCTTTATTTATTCACAATCGAATGAATATTCAAATAAATAGTACTTAATTATAATGCTAAACGGTTGATTGGTATCACGCTGAACTGGCTTTCAAGTCTGTCAAAGTATTTACACCGCTGATTGGAAATTGATTGATTAAACGAAGACGAAGGCGGTAAATAAAAAAAGCATTGTTACCGGATGAGTATAAAATTGGCTGCGGGGAATCTCTCGTGATACTCGATGATCGAAAATTCACCTTCCACCATCTTTTTCCACACCTATATTTTTTCGACATTATTGTGGTAGTTTTATGATTGGTAATTGTACAAAGGGTGAGGTATGGGTGTTTGGCATTTTTCAATTGTACGGTAGTTGGCGGATTCGACATTGTTGTGGGTATGATTTTTGGCGAATATAATGATTAAACGTGATGTCGTAGTTGTTCGAGTTCATTTGAAATTACACTTGGCTGATATTTGCATTCAGCAACATGTACAACAGTTATATTTCAGAATGTATGGGTGTGTCTATGTGTGTGTGTGTATGTGACTATACAAATTATGCAGTTTTAAAGAGCTGGTAGGTACGTTACGTACATAAACGTACCCAGGTTTAGGTATATATACGCTACTGTAGGTATAATGAGTAGATTTAAACGGGGAAATGGCATATTTAGTAATTCGCGTGAAAAGCGAATTATTTAAAGAGGGTTATAAAACGAAACCCGAGACCGGAATATTTAAATAACAAACCTCCCGTTAAACTTTGCTGATAATCTAGTGTTAAAATTCATTTACTTCGGGGGTCTCTTGATAACCATATCAAAATATCAAGAAAGAAGACACGCAACGTCTAAAAGCTTATTTTATAAATCACACACCTCATTAAGTCGAATTTATTTACCTTTTAGCTTTTGTTTACGCTGGAATTCATCTTTGCCCGAGCTCGATGGCTATCGATGGCGGTGTTCGGAGTTTAAAAGCCTTTGTAGCGCGTGTAGCTGAGCTGGCTTGATTAATAATTTATTTCCACCGAATTGGGTCATTTCGTGTTGTCAATGCGTATATGCCAAATGCCTAATAAAATTTATGGTTCGTATGATTTATAGGTAGGTAGTATAAAAGTATGAGCTATCGAATTATTACAAAGTTCGATTTAAAGTGTTCGGCTTTGATCGGCTTGTTACGAGTGTTGTGAGAATTGATGGTCGAGCTGTATACACGATTTTTATTCTCCAGTAATTACTATTCAAGTGCTTATTTGCGATTTTGGTTGATGAAAAACTGTAGCCTAAGAGCTCTGTTTTCATAGAGTCTTCGTTGGAGCCTTAATCACGACCCCTCTCTCCCATTTTTCTTGAAGACGATTTTAATAATTTTTCTACAGTATCGAGATCGACATTTATATATATATTCAGGTGTTCTTAAGACACTTTCTAGGTGGGGAGAGGGGAGTCAGTGTCGTCTTTTTGCGAATCAATATCCTTGAAGGGACGCAACGGAAACGTATGAGGATTTCTTGGTTTGATTTTGAATCTTCAGAGAAAGGCGTGGAAGGTCCATCCCATGGTCAAAAGGTTTCAAATACGAACTTCATAATCAAGAGAGTCAAAATCTGGATCTTTACATTGATGGTGAACTGTTCTGGATTGTCAATATCTGGATCGTCAACAGTTGGATTATGTTCAATATAAAAGTTGTATGTTATGAATAAAATTTTAAGCAATTTTCAAAGTTCGTAATTTTTTTTAAAACTCATGTCAGTAACTTCAGATGGAATTCGGACTTCCGTCGGATTAAAATTCAGCTGTGTCCGAATTTAAGGAGAGTGGATGCCGTGAGACAAAAAAATCGTAAAAAATGTACATTTTTGAATCAATCGATAGAGAATTCAAAGTTGTACAACATATCTAAAAATCAACCTCCTAGGTCAATTAGGAGGGCAGATATGTGGGATTCTCTCCTTTTTGACCTTGAAAACCGCCTATTCCTCCCCTATTTCTCCTCCAAATTGAGCTGGGAAGTTGACATTTGGTGTGTACACTTGGTTGTAACCATAAATGTACCCTTCGGATGTTTTGACTTTTCAGACCCCTTGCACCCCTTACTACCCCTAAAATGTTTTTTTTTTTTTGGCGAGGAAATTGAAATTTGGTGCGTAGAATCAGTGTAAATCTTAGATGTGGTTTTTTGAGATTTTGACTTTTCTGCCCCATCACACCTCCTCACAGCTCGAAGAATTTTATTTTCTTGTTGGTTTTTCCCATTTTATGAATTTGTTTCTAGCACATCGCCCCTCCCTCCCCCCTCATAGAGCTAGAACGTTGAAATATGGTGTGTAGATTTAGTATAGGTCTTGAATGTGCCTCTTGAGGGTTTCAGCTCTTCACTTCTACATCTAGCTGTATCTCTGCCCTACCACTGTTCAAGAAAAAAATCATAGAGCACTCATTAGCCTGATTTTCTATGTCGTATTGTCAATGAAAACCAGGCTTTTATAGTTTATCAACCAATGGTGGGAGGGGGTGCCACAAAATTCGTTTTGGCGTCCTAGAAGGCCATTAAGTCAATTTTTGGGCGTGTCGAACATTTTTTTTTTCATTTATTTTTTGCCCTGAACATTAAAATCATATACTCTATTCGATAATGACCAAAATCGCTCCAATTCGGTCAATTGGCACAGTTTGGTGGCGGATTGAATATATTAGAGAGGAGTTGTACTTGGGTCAAAAATCAGTTATGCGTCATTGTTTGGGAGTTGGTGCTGAGGGGAACACAAAAATTGTTCCTTTTTCAGCCAATCGGTATAGAATCGAAAGTTGCATAGCCTATCCAAAAATCAACCTCTTATGTCAATTAGGAGGGGAGATATGAAGGTTTTCACCCTTTTTAACCTTGAAAAAGGACTCTTCCTCTCCTATCTCCCCACCAAAATGAGCTAGAAAGTTGAAATTAGATATGTACATTCGGTAGGGGCCCCTAGATGTGTTTTTTGGGAGTTCCTATTTTTCAGTTCCATTACACTCCCTTTAAGTCCGCAAAATGTGGTTTTTGAGTCAGGTTTTCTCATTTTTTTGAGTTTTTGAGTTTGTTCCTCGAATAACTTTCCTCAAAATGTAACTATGAAGCTGAAATTCGGTACGTACATGCAGCACAGACCCGAGATGTTCCTTTGGGGAGTCTCGATTTTCAGCCTCATTAACCCCCTCACATTTTGGTAGTTTTTTTTAAATTTCTAATGTTTGTTCCTCGTATAACTCCTGTTCAAAATTTGGCTAGAAAGTTGGAAAGGACCCTCGATGAGTGGGGGGGTGATTGGCTTTTTAGCTCTGTTGAACCTTTTCTATGCTCAATGCCAATTAGGAAAAAAGACTTGTTTCTTTTTTTCAATCTTCATGATTGTAATATGTCACGAAAATCAGGCTGAAAAATCATCGCAAAGCGATGCTTTTTTTTCATTCCATCGCTAGAAAATTAGAATATTTTCCTCACTTTATGAAAATTACGCTCGCAATGTTTTTTTTTATCAAACTGCTTAACTTTGAAGGTTCATATTTTGAGATGGTTTGTACCTAAAATCAATCTGTCTGGGCAGTTTTTTTAGGTATTGATTATGAATTTAAAATTTACGAACAAAGTTTTGAAAGCTCAACTTTTAAATTTTCAACGATGAGGCAAAAAATTGAAGGAGAGGGAAGTCTAATTTACCCAATGTTCTAAACTTGAGTCGGAAAAAGAGAATTCCTTTTGTAGAATTTTTTTTTTGTTTTTTTTTTTTTTTCAAAGACATTTTGAAATCTGCCTTCTTTACATTCAACCGTCGACGTAACTTGACGTTGCGTAATGTGATTTCAACCTTATTGCGCAGTAGAAGTATTATTGAATTAGATTCAATTTACTCATACTTGAACTGCAGAGATCTCATGCTCCTCGCGACCCCACCTCACTTCTGAAAAAAAAAAACAGCTATTGGGTTCGAGATAACCACGAAGAATTCTCTTCTTATATGAAAACGACACTTGTATAAATTCAAAGAGATAGATGTTGAGATGAAAAAAATCATTAATTAAGTGAAAAAGTAAAGCCAATTTGAAAGAATCTGAGCAGTGTTATTTTCGTGGATTAAGTAAATACTTACAACAGTTGTCAAAAAAAAAGAGCAGATTTTCAAACGAACCAAAGATAATACTATTGGTGAGCGAAGGAAAAAGTTGAGAAGTAAAAGTTTCCAACGTTAGAAAACTTGTTCGATTTTACTTGCTGTAATTTACCTCTTTTGATAGAATTTTTTTTCTCTTCAGCCTTTCTTTAACAAAAGTAAACTTTTTCCATAAGACAATACGTACCTACAAAAGAATTGTAATTCGAGCAAAAATGCTTTTTAGATAATTTATCTGGGATTTTTTATTTTTCTATTTTCATATCAACTTCGAAATTACTCTAGTAAATATGCATTCTTTTGGTCGATGCAAATTTACATGTTTTTGATGTTACGGGAAAAAGAAAACGATACGACTTTGATATACATTTCAATTAAGAAGTACACGGAAGGGGAAAAAAACAAAATAAGTATTCAAGTACACAAGTACATCATATATAAATAAGTATAATGCATTGTACTGAAATGCAATGCATTTTTTTTCCTTCAAATTCCCAGACGATTTTTTTTTTCATTCGTTGCGTTACGTTGTACAATTTATTTCACTTGTCTTTGTTTCCCTCGACTCGTTCGTTATTTTGGTTTTTCGTATTGCGGAAATTCACATTTAATACGAGCATATGCCACGTGTGTGCATAAAAAATGTATGACGTGTGAAAATTGCAAGTTGAAAACGATGTATTTCTACGGTGAATGTGACATTTTACAGTGGCGGTGCCACCACCGTACCGTTTGCAATGTCGTCGTTGTCGCTGATGGTGGTGGTTTTTCGCACAAGTTTTTTCTCATCATTGCCAACGTACTGTTCTTTCAGTAGAACTTTCTTTTGGTATATGGTATTTATCTCATTATTGTTTTTCAATTTGGCGTCGTTAAATGTACACGAAAATACTCTTAAACTTTTATATATTTCATACTTATTCAGTTTTTTTTTCTTCGAGTGGTTGATATCGACGAGATTCGTTTATACAAGTTGTATTTGGTGGTTGTGATGGAAAGTCCGGTCTCTGGTGCAGAAGTATCTGTGTGCTATTGAGAAGAATGAAGATGAAATGTGATGCAACTACTCGTACTTTATGTTAAAGAAGTAGAATGCCTACTATGGCGTTTCAATTATAGTTTCTTTTTGGAAAATGGTCAGGGGTGGAGGGTAGAAAAAGAATCGAAATTACGTCAAGTGAGTGTGGTAAAAATTTGTTCTTTTTTAACTTGACCTTTGCCTACTGGCTCAGTTGGTTTGTAATTTTGAACAGGGTGTGGATGTTTTTCTTTTTTACCTCCAAAAATTCCAAATAAGTGTATGATTTCTTTTATTTGTATGCATGATTGTGTAGACCTGAAAAACATAGATGATTCTGAAAACTTTTTGTAATCTCAGAAGATTCATTAGAACACATCATTACCAAATCATTTAAAAAAAAAGTTTTGATTTTTCATGCAGGTGTGTGAAACTTGACATTTCATCTCTTTAGGGTACACCAGGGTAAAGTTGAGAACACAAACTTTTTACCTTGTCAATTTGACGTCATTTTGCAATTTTATTTGCTACTCTGCTTCAATTTTCAGAAAAATCTGCAGTTGAAACACCTTAGTGTTTAGAGCTTTCTGCTACGATGGGTCACCTTCAGATTTTTTGGTCAGTCAAATCGTATCTGGTTGCATTAAATGTTACTTACGATCTAAAAACATCCCAAATAAATTTTTGACCCCCTACGCCCACCCCTTCCAGAGTTATCGCCCCCTAATGTTGAAATTTCAACACGCAACATCTCTGGAAGGGGTGGGTAAAAAATTTAGAAAATGTTCACAGATTATACATCTTCCTGAGTACTATTAATGAGAATTTTTGTAAAATCTTCGGTTCACATTTTCCCAACAATACTTTTTAGTGGATGGGGTTCCAAAAATTCGAAATTTGTGTTTTAAGAAATACCCTAATGTTCATATGTGCTATTTTTATGAACAGTTCTCCAGTATTGGAAAAGTCCAAAAATTGTTGAAGGCCACGAAATGTCTGAAACCGCTTTCAATCGATTTGGGGGGTCGAAAGTAGGGTATGTATCAAATTTCAGCTTTTTTCGTTAATCAGATGAAATTTTCATGATTTACACGACGATGAGATGATTTTCAAATTTGAAAAACTCGCCAAAATTCGAGAACTGCGTTTCAGGACTTGAAGCTTTGGGAATAGTGTTCTTTTAGCATGTACTTTCGATTTATTTATGTATTGACTCGAAATTTTACTTTGAGTTGGGATACCTCCCTTAATAATTACGAGAAAGTAGTGAAAAACGTGTTTTTTTTTTATTTTGATTTTTTGAGCAACTTGCACTCAATTTCGGAACCTAAGAAAAATATATGTGATAGGTGACCACCTAGCAAAGATTATATCAAAATTTCCAGCCACGAGCCCCCCCTCTAATTTTTTTTGAAAATTTGAACATGAAAGAAAAATTGGGAAAATGTGAACCGAAAATTTTCAAAAAATTCCCATTCAAATTACTCAGCAAGGTGTATAATCTGAATATTTCAAAAAATTTTACCTTCCCCTTCCAGAGATATCGTGTGTTGAAATTTTGACATTTGGGGGCGGGCAATAATTCTGGAACAGGTGGGTGTGTAGGGGTTTAACATTTTTTGGGGGTGTTTTCAGACAATTAGTTACATTTTGGTTGATTTTGATCGATTTTGGGTTGGGGGCCGTTTTGATCCTTATTAGGAAAAACTCTGTTTCAAATTTTGAACCATCCAAGTGTCAAAAGTGGAAGGAACAGAGAGCTGAATTTATATCAAATTATCTTAATACAGTTTTCCAAGTATTGTGCTCCATTATAGTTGATAGTCCTTTTTATGTTTAGCTCCTGAACCAAAAATTTTCAAAACCCTCTCCCTCTACTTCTAAGTACATTTTTGTAACAAGAAAAAAGGCAACTTGGAATTTTGTAGATGTCCATGCTTGCGGTTTCAATATTATTTATAATGGGGACTGGATGGATGTATAAGTGTGAGTGGTGATGGTCTTAGGTCCAAATTGAGATCATGTCTGCATTTGGTGGAGAGGACACTGCGGAGTAAAGATTGGAGAATATTTTTCTTTTAATCAAATCTATACAGAATCAATTGTTGTTCATATTATATAAAAATCAGGCCAGTATGTCTGTTAGTAGGAGAGAAATGAGGATCTTTTTCTCTTCTTTAATCTTGAAAACAGATTGCTCCTCGCATATCTCCCTCACAAATTGAGCTGTGAGGTTGAAATTTGGTATTTAGATCAATGAGGAATCCTAGATCTATACTTTGGGCATTTTAGCTATTCACTGACAAACCTACTTCTACCCCTACCACTGATTTAAAAAACAAAATTGGCAGAACAATCCCCTTATTCTTTAATTTTTGAATGGAACACGTCACGTATCTTGGGTATTGTCTGAAAATCAGGCTAAAAATTTAACATCCATTGGGATGCTTTTTCTTTCTTCTCAGATTGTGAAGAACAGCTAGAGCGTGAGGACTACAAGTTTGATATAGTTCTGCTATGGAAACTATATTGAAAAAATCTAGTAAACAGAAGACACGTAATGAATTTTTTTCTAAAAAATTTGTGAAACACTGCTACGAATACAATGGACGGAGACATTATTGTAAGTACTGTACATATTAAGTATGTATTATATCCATAGCAAGTAACTGCGGGTCGTCGACGCTCGTCGTCGTCGTCGTCGTCGCGTCGTTTAATTAGAAAACGGAAGGATTTTGTGGCGTACGATACGAGTCTTATATAGATGTACCATAAAAGGGAGAAGATTTCAGGCGCGACAACTTGGTACGCGAGTTTTTGCGTTTAAATTACCTTATTGTGGAGATGCGGACGCGTGGGTGGTATGTACGTACGTACTAAACGGAACACAATTATTAAACGATAAAACACCCAGTGTTGCCGTTTTCAGATTACAAAATTCTCCAAATAATTCTCTGAAAATTATGAAATTCTCCGATTTTTTTCTGCAACAGGAGGTGCGTAGATAAAAATGTGTGAGCAAAAAAAAAACCTAAAAAGGTCTTTTTCAGAGAAAGTGTTTGGAAAAATGTATTTTCTACATTAAATTGTTTTTTAATCCGTTGTCAATAAAATTGTTCTTTAACGCACACCTTGTTCCCATCACAAAAAAAATGAAAAACGAAGCCTAAAATATGAACATAAACTCAAAAACAATCCCAAATAACATTTTAAATTTTTATTTCGTGGTAAAAATTAAAAAACAGTTCAAAAATTAAAAACAATCAAAAAACAAAACAAGATATTTGAACTTTAATTTTTATTTGGTACTTGGTATTTTTTGGTTCATTAAGGCATTTAACATGTCTTTTTCGGGGACAAATGAGGTGATGTCTTCAATGCTATTAGACATCAACATTAAACATTTCAACGTTTCAGTATTCAACCGGTTACGGTGCGGAGTTTTTGTTAAAGCCAGATCACTGAATGCTCTCTCAACTTCAGCATTGAAAAATGGTAAAATTAAAAGAAGTTTTATTAGTTTGTTCACATTTGGGGTGAGCTGCGTATTCGCTGCATTTTTCTGGCTGAAAATTTTTTTCCAGAAGTCACTGGCAGTTGTACTAACGTTTATTTCTAAATTTTTGAAGTCACGTCCAGCGGTATCAAAAATGACAAAAGAATTAACTAACACTGTAGCAAGCAGATCATAAGGGGAAGCGAAGATAACCATATTTTCAATTTCACCAGTGCTTCCTACACATTTCAATATCTGCGATAATTCCTCAAGAATATCAGCTACAGCTTGACAAAACCAGAAAATCAGGTCTTCGAAGGTTGTTAGATTACGACTAAACATTTCCGACTTCAATATTACTAGCAACATGAATTCGATCAAACTTGATTTTTCAACTAATAACAATTTTTTTAATTCGTGGATTATCGATAGAATTAGGATTCTTGAAAACTGAAATCAAGAAATGATACCAACGCTGCCTTCTTAAAAATATTCGTTGGGCTTTGGCTTCACTTGGATATATTGCTGTGGACTGATCAAAACGACATTTCGAAGTATGTATTTCACCGCATTGGAAGCACACTGACAAACTTGAGAGATTTAAATCTCCTTCAATATCGAAAATCGCAGCTCTAACTTTATTGGGCCGTTCCTCCGTTACTATTTTCTTCTCTAGCAAAAACTCTAAAAAAAAAAATAAAGCATTGATAACATTGTACTAAGACATCACATTTTCAGCTACAAACAGAAATTAAAAGAAACCTAAATGAATTTAGTACATCAGATAGCACTATCAAAATGTTCAGAAAGCGAAGAATATCAACCTTCTGTGTTATTCTCTCTTTTTCGAGCATTTTTTCGAGCCATTCTTCTTCGGTTTCGAGTTCGTCTTCGATAACCTTCTCGATCTCTTCTTTAACAGAATCGATGCAGGCATACTGATACGAAATTGAAAAGGTTTTAGATAACAGACATTGTTTGAAATAAATTCTAATATAACTATACATTACTCAAGGTAAATATGCATATTTTATACATGAAATAATATTCACTTTTTTCGGAAGGTAGTTTTTCAGCTTGGTAAGCTGATCGTCATTCAGTTCCATGGTATCTTTCAATTCTCTTAGATCAACTTCTTTTAAGGATAGTTCAGTGGAACATTTGATATTCTGCATACTACGACCTACTTCCTGTAGAGAGAAAAAAGCAAGTGAAAATCCGATCTCACTTGAATACAGTTACTTGATGATAAAAATTATACATACTTTTTCGAGTTTTAGTACTTTTTTCGGTGGGCTTTTGGCTTGTTTTGTTGAACAATATCCGTTAGTTTTTAAATTCTCCAAAGAACGGAGAACAATCCGGTAAACGGCAACACTGAAAACACCACGCTGAATACTCGAGTGTAAGTATTGCGCGTTTACGTTTGCGTTTTCCACTGACAAACGTGTGCAGTATTTGAAGTAGGATTAGTTTAAAAATAGATAACGCGTGTTAGAATAAACATCTAAGACATAATTGTTGGGCTTCATGCGCCGTTAAGCTGAGAAATGGATTTGTGTGAAAGATGCGGGAATTACCAGCAAATGACAGGAACAAATAACGCGAACGACTAATATATGCTGAAGTCTTGCTCGAAAGCAGACGTTATACCGTTGGATTTGTCTCCCGAATCCGGCTGGATATCGTACAAATGACTTTCAGCTGTTTCTTCGTCTATCTACCCTTCGTCCGGGCCGCCGCACCGCGTTGTTCACCTCCGGCCCTCCGGTGCATGGCGTTTATCTGATTGCGCGAAATAACATTTTACATTAGTTCAAGTTTTCGCCTTCGTTCTTGAACAAATTTCTCGCGAGATGCGTTTATGCTGAGTGAGGAGAGGGGTAGGATATGCGGACGCATGAGTTTTTAACGTGATCTCGCAGCGTCGCATCGCTTGTTTCTTAATTGTTCGAATAATCGTTACATAAACGCGCCAATGTATTTACTTGGGTGTCCGTCTGATTCTCTTGCTGTTCCATTCGATTTTATATTCCTATTTTTGTAAAGTGAGACTAAGATTCCGAAGATTTGGTCATTAACTAGAAGGGCCTTCTTGAAAAAACCTAATTCAGCTTTGAGATGCCTATTTTGAATACTATTAGAGTGTAGGGGAGAGCAGCAGGGTTAAAGTTGATGCAATAATTGTGAAACTGTTGACGAACAATTTTACATGGAGTTTCATTAACTCGCTTAAAGAGAGTACTTCCAAGTAGATTGTGGAGTGGAGTTATACGAAAGACTAACATTATTTATTCGGCTTGATCCTGACCCAAATAATCTTAATTTCTGCCAATAGACTCAGATTGTTGGTGGATTAGATGTAAGCTACTTGTTGTAAGTCTCACAAGTAAGTATCAGAACTGCCTCTCACAGAATTGAATGAAATTTTGCCCAACTCTTAATTCACGGAGGCTAAAAATACAAAAGCGTTGGCCCGATCCAATACCATGACTTTCGTTTTTGATGTATTGATACGAAATGCAAGTTTTTCACCGGATATCTTCATCTGATGCAATTAAGGTAGTATCATCTGCATATTGCAGATTATAGATTCTTCTTCCTGCAATGGAGATACCACCAGTCCAATGTTCTAGAGCCTCGAGAATTATGTGCTCACTATCGATGTTGAATAACTGTGGGGATAATATGCATCCTTGACGCACCCTCTGTTCCGCTTGGAAAGCCTCTGGTTCTTCACCATCAACTCTCCCCACCATAGAATTGAACTCATGTAGGAACTCCACCAAATCTACTCTATGAGAAGGGACTCTTGTATCTCTTGAAACTTTGAAGAGTTTCTTTCAATTCACGCAGTCAAAGGCTTTGATGTAATCTATGAAACACATCGCTACAGATATGTTGAACTCCCTGCACTTTTCGATGATTTGCCTGACATTCATTATCTGTTCGCTTGTGTCTCTTCCTGGCATGAACCCGGCTTGGTCTGGTGGAATTTGCCTGTATAGATATGCCTTGAACCAGTTGTTTAGGATTTGTAACATAACTTTGCTGTCGTGTAGAATTAGAGCGATTGTTCAATGATTAGAGCATAATCATGCATCTCCTTTCTTGTGCAAGGGAATTAGCACCGACTTACGTCATTCAGTGAGCCATTTAGGACTTTGCCATATCACATGGCAGAGTAGCCATAGTGCTTTGATTCCAGTTACACCAAGAGCCTGCCACAATTCAGCTTTGATACCATCTCAACCAGGTGCTTTGGGTTTCTTCATCATATTCACCACCTTCCTAACTTCATCAAGTAGGATGTTTGGCTCATCTTCACCCGTCACTTCAACTATAGGAACCAGTTGGTTTACCTCTGGTGTTCCACTGTTTTGGTACAATTGCTCGCAGTATGGTTTACAATCTCACAGAACGGTGCCGTCATCTTTCTTGATCTCGCGAGTTCTGGGTTTGAAATCTCTGGTGATCTGACGTATTTTCTTGTATATTGCACTAGTCTCATTGCGGTCTGTGTACCATTCCTGTATTTCATTGCGGGATTGGTTAAGCTTGCTTCTCTGCCTTTACGACAACACTGCTGGACGGATCCGTTCAGTAGCCTATATTCTTCGTTATCGCCACGGCATTGGCCTTGCTGCTCTATATTCAGCAGGGTGTTCTTTGCTATGGCTGCTTTTGTTCTGACACGGTTCTCTTTCCTTAATAAACTGACTCATGTGCACGAGTAATCTTGGTTTCGATGTTTTCCCACATTGTGTTTGGGTCACTTGTAACCGAAAATGTGATATTTGCCCTAGCAGCATCAACATCGGTGAGAAAAGTCCATGCTTTCTCTTCTTTAACCTCATCATGTAGATTTGCAGCCGTACTCTTGCCATCAGAAGTTGATGATCTAATGCCTCATCAACTCCTGGATATGCTTTGGCTGTAATGATCGACAATTTCCATCTCTTCTGGATTATAACGTAGTCAATTTGGTTATGAGCGTTACCATCACATGACTTCCACGTGTATAGTCTGCGATTATGCTGTTGGAACAAGGTATTCGCCAGCACGAGTTGCTGTTCCATGCAGAACTGGAAACTGGAAAAGCCTATCTTCGCGTTTATTCCTTGTTCCTAGACCATTACCATCAACTATTCCATAGTAAGCATCGCTGCTACCAGTCTTCTCAACAACTTTGACTTTTCATCATCTGTGATGTTAATTTTTTTGATTTATACTAGTTTCGTTTATTATTGACAGAATTTACAGTCAATGTTTTGTACTTACCATCAAATGGTTTGAAAAATTTTCAAATATCATTTTAAACACTTCGAAACAAGAATTATCTTTGGCCTAAGAGAATTTATCTATAAAACTCGTTATAGACATACACGTATGTGTACATGGTTGGAAAAAAAGTATATGTATCGTCAAAAGAGATAATTAAACCATGATTTCTTTCCCTTTACGATAGCTCATCAGGGTGTAGGGTTTTGTTTAGAATTAAACGCTCATAAAATAAGACTTTAAGTATACTATAATTTCAGACATCCTCGTCGTTGAAAAAAAAAGTCACAAGTAGGTACCTATACCCTACACACTACATACTCGGGTTAAAGGGCCATTTATAGACCTGGTTGAAGCATATACCAAGATTATTCTTTCTTTTTAAAATCACCTCTCCTGTGAGTATTCAAGTTGTTAAGTTGGAATAATAAAAATACTTCGGTTATCTGGAAGAAATGTAATTAAATTTTGTGGTTGCGTCATCGTCCATATCATCTCTCCAACATGAGGGTTATTATTACAGATACTTGGTTGTAATGGTCGTACGTTAGTTGTATTCCGTAAATTTATCTTCTACATACCTACCTGTACCTACGTCCTACTTAGATGTAAAAATTTCACCTTTTTTACACTATACCACATAGCAATAATACCAAGTAGGTGTACGTGCAGCTTGAAAGTGTTGATGAAAGTTGACGCTATGGTCAAATTGAGATGCAATAGGGCATGAAGGGAGGTTGCAAGTAAAGGAAATCATAGTGTTTTGATGATGTTTATCGTAAAATTTATTCCAAAGAGAAAGAGCTATATAAAAATAATATGTAATATGTTGTGCTACAAAAAAGATACTAAACTCTGAGAGTTTTATTCTTTTTAATTATAAATAAGGTCAAATGAGGGATGTACAATGTACATTGTACATAAATGTTACAAACTTTCGTCATATTTTTTTTTCTATGCATTAAGGTAGATACACATGAATGATACATGTTTCGATATGTACTAGTTTTTTTTTTATATGTCGGTTTGGTACATCATATCATATCGTCTCACGTCTGCCAAGGTACTTGAACGTTGTCGTCGTAAAAGAAAGAAATAAGTTTTTTGATTTATTTGTTGCGAGCACGATAGCGATACTTATACAAAGTCGGGTCGTTGGGTGAGCTTTTGTGCAAAAAAAAAAATAAAAAGTTTATTTAACCCTTTTTTTTCTTCATTCATCTTCTATTACATACAAGTAGGAAAGGTATGTAAACGTACCTTACGTAGTTTTGTTTTCGTGGATATTTCTTCCACCGATTTTCGACCTCGTTTCGTCAAAAAAATCCAGGCTATTACGGATTATCAATTTATTTGCGAGTTGGCAGTTTATATGGTGGGGTTTCAACTCAAAGTGCATCATTACTATGAGTATGGTGAGATTTGAAGGTGCGTTTTTTCTTTCATTTTTATTCAAACAATCTACTTGCGTTGAATAACATAGTAGGAGTACTTAAAGGAGTTGGAATGAAATGGAGAAGTATATAAATTATGGGGAAAAAAATGATTCAGAAGCTCTGGCGAATAAAAAAGCCCAATCTCTTCATCTATTTGAACCTTCAAAACAATTCACTGTGTAGCGCGTTCGCGTTGAATTCAATTCCACGTGCTGCTCGTGGAAAAAACGAATACACGCTCATAAGTTGCATTATATCAAACCCAGCAACGTCACAATGCATATCATACCCGTTTAATATTCAAAAATCGAGAATTGTCATTTTCTTGTGTTTCTAAGTATGTTGCAGAAAATTTTAATTTTTACCGAAATATTGACCTTTAAAGATCAAAACGCGAAAAAAAAGCAACAAAAAACGCTTTTTTTAGAGTTTTAAATTTTTTTGAACATTTTACACTTCCCTTTGGACACCTTGAAAAAATATATGTTATACTTACGGGTACGACTAAACTTTTAAAAACAATTCCAGGCATGGCTCCCCCCCACCCCTCCTAATATTCGAAAAAAAAAATGAAAAATTCTCATATATACATCTATTTGATAAGTACATTGTGTAAAAATTTCAAACTTTTTAGGCTACCTCCCTCGGGAATGGAAAATATTGAATTTTGAGCAAATACGGCCTTGCAACAAGGGTTGGGGTGGCAAATATGCGCCAAAAATTTTTCGATGTGGTTTTATACCAAAACTAACATTTTGGGGAAGTTTCATTCCAATCGGTTACGGGGCGGATTTCACTATTTTATTGTAGGAGAGCCTGTGGGTGTTGACTTTGCAGCTTCATTGCACTCGCTTTACGATCCAGAAGAACTAGTTTTTTGTGCAGGTCATTTTATTATTTTTCGACTATTTCCTTCTCGTAGCCTACTTTGAAATGAGGTTCGGAGGTTGAAATATATGGATTTAGTAGGGAATCCAGATAGGAAAATGAAAGATGTTTAAGTTAGTCCATACACAGTTGACCTTTACTGTGGATTGATTTCATGTTTTCAAGTTGAAATGTCGAGAAAATTAATAAAAGTTGGCTCGTGAACGGTTGACCTTGACCTAAGATTGATTTCAAGATTTCGAGTAGAAATATCCAGGAAAATTAGTTGACCTTAGCCCCCAGTTGATTTTCTGATTTTTATTTGAAATACTGAGGAAAAGTAGTGACTTTACCTTGGTTGATTTTATGACTATTAGCTGAATTTTTAAGAAAATTAAAGATGTTTTAAATTAACCCATACACAATTGACCTTGGTTCTGAATTGATTTTAAGATTTCATGTTGAAATATCCAGGAAAATTAGTTGAACTTAGCCCCAGGTTCATTTTCTGATTTTTATTTGAAATACTGAGGAAAAGTAGTGACTTTACCTTGGTTGATTTTATGACTATTAGTTGAATTTTTAAGAAAATTAAAGATATTTTAAATTGACCCGTAAGCAATTGACCTTGTCTCTGAATTGATTTTAAGATTTCATGTTGAAATATCCAGGAAAATTAGGTGACCTTAGCCCCAGGTTCATTTTATGATTTTTAATTGAAATGTTGTGGAGGTGTGACGAAAATTATTTGTTGAGAAACTGTAAATATAAGAGTTAAATTCATACCAACAATGTAAAAAGTATCAGAACTCACATTCCTTTGATGTTTACTCTTTGAGTGTGAAGAGTACCTAAATATTTTATGTGTTTATTTTATTTTACCAAAACTAGAAATCATTTACTTCGCTCAATACCGACCAAAATTAGTAAAATTTTGACAGTACGTTTAAATTGGTGGCGAATGGAATACTTTCGAGTGGGGATGATGTTGGATTTCAAATTCAGTTATTCTAAATTTTTTAGGAGGATGTGCTGAGACATTGATATTGCAAAAATTGTTCTTTTCAAACCATTTATTAGAAAACCAAAACTTGTCCAACATATCCAAAAATCAGCTTCATACGTCAATTAAAACGGAGAAAATGAGGAGTTTTCTCTTTTTTTGACCTGAATAAAAGTCTGTTTCACCCATATTTCCCCTCAAAAATGATCGGTGGGGTTGAAATTAGGTATGGAGATTTAGTAAAGGTTCCAAATGT
The DNA here is from genome assembly GCA_900060175.1 of Ferrisia virgata. NCBI lineage: Eukaryota > Metazoa > Arthropoda > Insecta > Hemiptera > Pseudococcidae > Ferrisia > Ferrisia virgata. The sequence goes on from FIZR01005442.1 coordinate 43,669, forward strand.
ATCTTTTTCAAGTTTTAACTTTTTAGCCTCAAGGTAAGCTCACAAATTACAGTAAACGTAGATTTCTGTCAGTTTTTGTTATGTTTTAGTTTTCTGGTACGCATGACCTCCCTCCCTCTTCCCCCTCCATTGAGCTAAGCCGTTGAAATTTGGTATGTAGATTTAGTAGGTGTCCTAGATATGCCTTTTTTAGGTTTTTTCAGCCTTCGCTTCAATATCTACCTGTACCATCCCCACTGTTCAAGAAAAAAACATGACAGAGCACTCCGTTTTATTATTTCTTGAATGGACAATTCGCATATTATTTTTATTGTACAAAAATCAGACTCAAAAAGAAACGCATTGCGATGCTTTTTTTTCTCCCATGAATGGAACAGTTCAGTTAGATACTCGTGACTGAAAATGCAACGCCCCGCGATGCCCCCCTCGTTTTTATTTCAATTTTTAATAAAGACTTATTAAAACATTGGCAACTAAAAGAGATAAATGTACCATGTCGCGTTACTCGGTACAAAACTGCACGTGTGTTAATCCAATTGTTACCAGCGTAATGATGATTTATAGATACCTTCGTGGTAAATGAAAATATTAATATTTTTATTAGAGCAGCGGGAAGGTAATGAGTTAGATAGCGATTTGGTACCGCAGTAGCACGGTGCTAATCTCCATCTTGCAAGGGTTTGTGTTTAGCTTCGTAGCTTTAGCTGTGATGAACATGTATGAAATATCATATGAGTCATTTTTATTACGTGTTATATTATCGTAAGTTGATTGAGGGTAAATGAAGTTCGTCGAATGGTGGCTAATTAATCGTGACTCACCGCGCGTTCTCTGTTCATCGTACCTATCATCGTTTGTATATGCGATAATAATGAAGTCAGCTGAGGAGAAAATTAATCCAACGTAGCGAGGCGAGGCGAGGAAAAAAAAACTAAATTGAAATTTGACAAGAATACGGTTAGCGTTAAAAAGCTAAACGTGGACACGTCGTTATCGAGAAACATTTCTAGCTCGGGATGGGTTTTTTTAAAGAACACCTAAAGCAGTTTCAATGTATACCAGTAATAGCTACTCGTATAAACGTGTATACGAACGAGCACCTATAATGCCACATAAAAGGAATAAATTTGTGTATTTATGATTCATAATTTATAATTGGACGGTATCATCGACGTTGATTAAATTTAAATTTCTAAATTATCACAGTTGCCTAGACCGTGCAAGGTGGATTATCTACTGAGAATGAAATAAGGGTAGGTAGGTTGGAAAGTTGTACCAGAAAGGCCTATTTGTAGTACGTTGTAGTTGTGTACGAATGGAGAAAAAATATATATAACTAGCTTCGAACGATATGGCGTTTGATGTTTATTACGTCGAGCAAAGCGGAAATAATTAACGAGCGTTTAGAACGAACTGCAGGGTGGTAATATTGAAGGTCAGGTAAATGCCGAACAAACTATCGCCACTGCCGACGCCGTTCTTTAATGAATAAATTAGCCATATATTTTCACAATCGCTACCCCCTGAAAATTGTCATCTCGCTTCAGCGTCATTATACTTATAGCAAGAAACAACCCTTAGAATTTTCTTTGTTTAATGATACTTATACCTACTTCTTTTATTAACGTAACCGTAGCCCTGATTAGGGGTATCTAAAACGTTGTATTGTTTTCATTGCGATGATAGTGCATTTTATCTCTCAGGCCCTCGTTGGTCATCTCTTATTTAATTAGTAAGCAATGCGCCATCTATTTTCAAGGTGTTGATATTTTCGAAAATAGAAACCATACGTTTTGATTATGTAGGGAAAAAAAGTATACAAACTCTGTGTAAGCATGATTCGTCTTCCTATAACAATTCGAATATTTTTAATTACAAACTAAACTTTTTTTTTTTAATGAAAACTGCATCATAAAGAGAGGCAGGTACCTAGGACCTACCTTTACTAATAAATAAAAACAAAACAAGGCTGAATAGCATCATAAAGACAGCAGGGTTATCAAAAGAAAATATATAACTGTGGAACCTACTCTACTCATATACTAACTATTAATTGAAAAGGTAAATAAATGTATTAACGAGACCGCACGAAAACATCGTATTAATTGTAGACTAATACGTAATTATTTAGAATACCTTTCAGTTGTTGGTAGGGCCAGGACCAGCCTTCGCCGGCACTTCGCTTCGCTTCTAAAATCTGCGGCAGCGAATTTTATCCTTATTTAAAGATCTCGAGAAAGAGAGAGAGAGAGAGAAAAGTGGAAACAGTTGGCCGGAATTTCGTCTAATTATGAACAAGCCGGTCAGACTTTTACCGTCCCCAAGGAATGCAATCTTATCCTAAAACTAATGAATTTCCTGCTCATCTGCGAAAGTCTTACTCTTCATTCTTGACGTATACGTCGGCTTCATTCAAGCGTAAACGAAATGTTTAATATGAATGCTTATCAAAGAAACATTTTACTAAATAAAACTATTGTACATATAATATCTATCTAGCTGTATCCGAGTGGCTGTGTTTAGCTAGACGATGGATACATGCTAATTTCTGAGTGTTGTTTGGATGTAAGAGTACCTACTACTACCTAATCGTACTTATTAAAGGAGTACAATGCCACTAATTTGAGAAGCACTTTGCCAAATGCCTTTCAAAGGTTTTTTCCCTCTTTTTATTTGTAAAATTGACGCAATTTTTACATTATTATTATTATTTTTTTTTTACCCTGTAGAAAATAATAATAAAATTTAATGCAATGCTACGTTACAGAGTAAACGATTGAGGGTCTTGTTTTGGGTCGCCCAACTGTTGATGACGCTTGCATTGAAAATATCATGTTTACGAGTGTATCACCCTATTGTTTGTAATTTTATTATTATTATTTTTTTTCTTTTCGTTGCCAGTATTACGCGAGTATTTTGCTAAAAATGGAATTTGAGTTGGACTCGATAGTGGCGGTTTTTTTTTAGTGAATATCATTTTTTGGTGAAGATCTTTTGATACGTTGCGCTGGTGAACTCAATTAGTGGAGTTTGAGGATATACCTAAACATTTACAGATTTTTTTTTTTTTTGAAAATGTTCAATAATAATGGAGTTTTTGTAGATAAGTTCTAAGCATGTGTTGATATGTATGGAATGTACATTACTTGGGAGACATGTTCTTGTACATATTTTTTGGGTTGATTTTTTTGCCAAAGGTGTTGAAGAAAACTAGACTATTGCGATCTAACAGCCTTGTTGCAAAATAACTTCACAGTGATGTACAAAATTTCAGTTTATTCCAAATTGCAAAATTGACCATATTCGTTAACTTTCAAAAAGTCAAAAAACAGGTTTTTGAAAATGTTTCTAAAAATGTAATTATAACACGTACTTATTTCTATACGAAATTATAATTGCCCTCGAAGAGTACAGCTAGGTAAGAATGGTGAATTGACCGACCATTGGCTGGGATTTTTCAACTATCTGGCGGCAGTTGGGTGAGTGCTTTGAACTTTGCAATTGTCCAACGATCTTTTGAAAAGAAAAAATATCTAAACACCATAAAAAGTAACGAATTTTACGAATTTGAGTAAAAATAGCGACAATCAAATGTAAATAAGTCCAATAAAACATATTTTAAGGTACGATAATGCAACTAGGTAGCATTTTATCAGTTTGATTACAGCTGATAATGAGGGATCAAAGGGGAAAGGTCGAACAGGGATCAAATATCATACATCAAAGACATGCGATCAAATCAAAGAAATCAAAGATGATGGATCAAAATAAAAAGTTCGATGACCAGTGATCAGAGAAAAGAGATCAAATACGAGACTTCGAAGAAGGTACATCAATGATGAGAGATCGATGATAAGGAACCAAATACAACAGACAAGAGATCATTGATGAGAGATAAAGGGTGAAGACCAGAGATCGGATCCCGGTTATGAGAGCTGAAAGATCAAATACAAGAGATCAAAGACAAGAAATAAAAAGACGAAGACCAGAGATCGAATATCAGTCATCAAAGATGAGAGATTACAACATGGAGATCAAAGATGAGAGATCACAACATGGAGATCAAAGATGATAGATCAAAACATGGGAGATCAAGGATGAGGGATAGAAACATGAAGATCAAAGATGAAAAATCAAAGAAGAGAGATCAAAGACAAAAGATAAAAAGACGAAGACCAGAGATCGAATACCAGTCACCAAAGATGAGAGATCAAAATATGGAGTTCAAAGCTGAGAAATCGAAGACAATGGATCGAAGAAGAAAGATCAAATCAAAGAGATAAAAGAAGAGAGATCAAATCAAAGAGATAAAAGAAGAGAGATCAATGATAAGAACCAAACACAAGAAGCAAGCGATCAATAATCAGAGTTCAAATACCACACCTCAAAGATGAAACATCCAAGACAAGAGATCAATGACAATAGATAAAAAATAAAGGATCAAAGACAATAGGTCAAAGATGAGAGATCAAGGAAAGATCGAAGACGAGACATCAAATATGAGACATTGAAACAAAAAGCTCTCAGACAAGAGATGAAATACCAGACACCAAAGAAGAGAGTACAAAAATGAAAGATCAATACAAAAAGATCAATGATGAAAGAGCCAAGATGAAGGATTAAAGACCAGAGATCATAACAATGATATCAAATATGAAAGATCAAAACAAAGCGATCCAGGACAATACTATGAGAGATCAAGGACAAAAGACAAGAGAAGAGAGATCAACAAGGACTAGGGACATAACCAAGCTTTTCCAAATAACATCTGTAACTTTTACCAACTTTTCTAGCTTTTTTTTTGCAAGGTAAAATACATGGTTTCTGTGGTGTGAAAAGCTCTGCTTTTGGGACCCAATTTCACTAAATTGAAACAAACAATAACTATTTTCAAGCCAGAGCGAAGCGAGGAGAAAATTTTAAAAAAATTGACCCTTTTTTGCATTGGAGTTTTAAATTCATGTTGGTAAATTCGTGAAGTAGGCGCAATTTTTCTCTTTACATGTTTCTTATCAAAATTTTTCAGATGGTAGGGTAATCCACCAAGGCGAGATCCCTAGCTTCTTTACGTACGCTGGTAAATTTGCAAATTAATGATATTCTCAAACCAGGTGTTGACGTTTAGGGAATTTGACCCCTGGATCTCAAAATTAACCCTTATATGATATAGAAACACATGATCCACATAGGGTTCTTGAGGGGGGGGGGGGAGACAAAATTCTAAATTGACAATATTTTCAAGCGGAGTGTAATTTAAAATATTTAACTAGATCCTGAGAGCCTTCCAATTTCGCTCAATTTTTTTGTCAGCTCCCCTCGATGGTCTAGTATAAAGAAATCGCATCGAAAACTCATATTTCGAAATCAGTTAGACTTAGAATAAATAAATTGGGCAATTTTATTGGCAATCAAAAGGAAATTTGGAATCGATGGTAAACGTTTTAATAGCTCTAAGTTGAATTTTTGTGATGAAACCTCAACTATTCATGTTGAGTATGAAGGTTGAAAGCTACCTACTATTTGAAAATCTGAAAAAAATACTATAAAGAGACCTTTTTATGTTCGTTTCAATCAACTAATTTTCGAAATCGTATCTACCAGGGCATTGTCAAGTTACAGACCTCAAAAATCGAGATTTTTTTATACTTCCAAAAAAACGCAGTTAAAAGGGTCTATTATATCAAATACGTGGGTAAAAAATTTTTTTTGCTCAGAGAAGTGGATATTTGAATAGTTTTGCATAGCAGGTGCTGTTAACTTGGAAAATTATTTTTTGACACTGAATTGTGAAATTTTGTCATAAAAAAGAGCAATTTTTCAACTTTTAATAAGTATTGAGATTGGCAACGCAGCTGTTCATGATTATTCTACTATTTCAACCTAAATCCACTTCTTAGGCTCTTTACCTGCATATTTTTTTTTTAAATTGAAAAATTTCGATTTTTTCCATCTGTAACTTTCAACTTGCTAGCAGTGGGCTAAAAGTGGTCTCTAATTGAGCCGAGAATCTCAAATAGCATCTTTTTGGCTGTATGACCGAGGCCATACACTACTTTTAGGGGGTATAAATTAGGAAAAACTGCGTTTTTTTTTTCGAAACTGATCCTACTTTGAACACTTACAGCTCCACTCTACTTTAAGCTAGGAGCACAAAATTTTTTACGGTGGATTTTCAACTCGAAGTCAATCACCTACGCGTACTCATGTATGCTTGATTCGAAATACCATATTAGAAAGGAATAAAAGAAAGCATACTTTGCCAGTATACGATGCTTCGATGCTCGTACAGAAAATTCGTATCATTCGATGCATTTTTTTTTTTGCTTAAAATTTCTTCGGTTTTATATGCGATATAAGAGTAAGACATGTTGTGAAACACAGCTGACGATAAGAGGGGAAAAAAAACACCATCGATGCAGCAGCCAAAACGGATATAAATTTCAAGCTATGCTTTTTTTTTCTTCCTTTTTGTTTTCATCATCGAAATAAATAATTCATTTATTCGTATATTTCATTTTGTTATTTCCGGTACTGCTACTGTATGTACATAGTTGATTCATGGTGGTAAATTTTGCACTCGCGCCACAAGCGTGCGTAGGTCTACATATACACCTAAATACAAATACATACACCTATGGTTTACGTGTACAGTACAATACAGTACACTTACCTATCTAACTACCTACGTCGTCTATGTTTGGTATACGTGTTACGTGCTAAGAAAGCAATTTGTGTTTTAATACACGTAAAAAAACTTTACGAGAGAATATTGTTAAATAATTTACATTGTATTCGAATTCGGCTGAGTTTTTAAACGAGCATATAAAAAGTAAATTGCCGCTATTACCGCCGACTCGTTGTAAATTTAATGGTAAAAAATGTACTCTAGTAAATTCCTCTGGTCTTTGTTTCATCGCGGAATGTTGGCGCGTAAGGGATCCGACGACGAAGAAATACGCCAAAAAAGTCTTTTAAATGTTACTACATACACAAAAGTTTGGTGTTTTTTTTTTTTTTTTTTTTTTGGGGTTTTTTTCTACATACCCAAATGTTTGGTGTTTTTTTTTTTTTTTTTTTTTGAGCGTTTTTGGCAACTTTGGTTGGGGTTAGAATTACACGGCTACAAACGAATTTTACAGGGTTACAATAAAAGTAGCTACGATCTACGAAATTTTACATCATTTTATTTCTCTTCGAACGATGTAGGTGGGTACTTATACCAAGTGAAGTATGCAGCAGACGTAAATATACTCTAAAATAACATTTTATTTCACTCGGTATAAGCACCTACTCGTAATTCGATCGATCCAGTACGAATTAAATTTTTTAACGGGGTTGTTTTTTTTTCTTTTTTTTGCTCTCCTTTTTTTGATGTGTTTGAATCTATTAGATGTCTTCTTATGTGAATGGTGCATTTTTGAATCATTTCATTCTAAAGTAGATAAGTCTAGGTATTTAAAAAAAAAAAAAAAATCGTGTATCGTATCGTTTACATCGCTCTACACTCGTGAGATTTGGAAATAGAATATCGTTTAGGTGAAAGAATTTAAATTAATAAAAAAAGAAAAAACACCCTTATGGGTTTTTGTTTCGACTGTGTACTCTTTAAAAGGCACCGTTCTGTAGTGATAAAAGTTTTTATTGGTTTACCCCGTTTCTGGCTGTAGTACTTATTCTTTAGGGTTACTTTGGAACATCTACTAAATTGGAAGGATTTATTTACGCTGTTATTTTTTTCATTTCAATTTATTAAATAATTTAATATTATTAGATGTATAGAATTATTACCGGGCTGCGTTTAATAGCGTTTTTCGTGATACGAACCTCGATTGATGGATGGGCTATGTGGTGCAGTATATCGAGTCGTCTGTGTATTTGTTTGGTTTTTTTTTTTTTTTTTTTTTTTTTTTTTTTGTACTTGAGCGAGACTTGAATATTGGTATAGGGTTCTCTGGTAATAATAAATTCTCTCTCGATTCGAACAATACGAGTGCAGTTGTGCTGTGTACGTGTGAGGTAATTGCATACTTTGTATTCTGTATGAACATTATGATACGAAGTATTTAAATTTTAACCAGGTCCGTATTTTCGACTGGTTGGAGTGAAGCAGGGTGGTGAAGATATTACATTTCGTGCAGGTAAAAAATTGTTATAAAATGCGATTGATTCTTTCTTACTTGGACACTGCTATGTAATAATGTAAATGGGTACTTACGAGTGTATTTTTTTCATTGAAGTTCTCGTTCAGTTATGCAACTTTCAATACATCGGACCTAATGTAGCTGTATGTCTAGTTTCTGAAGGAATTACTATTTATAGAGAAAAGATGGGATTTTTCAATCTGATTTGCACTTGGTTATTGTACTCTCTACCTTATAGAACGCACGATCAACGCTATACTACGTAATTTTATCAATTTACAGGTCCCTAGAAAAACATTCCGACTGTTTTTGGCAATGTTTGATATAATCCACCCTTCTCAAAACTAAAAATCTATTACTCAGCTCAATACTGACTAAAATTGCTCGAAGTTGGGCACTGGAAAGGTGGTTAGGTTTACGGACGAATTTGATGTGTTAGATTTTTTCACCCCTTTACTGCTCCCAGCCCTCGGACGAGAAACCTGTTCGATGAAAAATATCAGTACGAGGGTTGAAAAATGCAAAAAATGAAAGAATATCGTAGCATAATCATAGCGATTTGCCACTCCGTGTATTGAAATTGAAATTTTTATGGGTCTATCCGAGCACTGGTAAAAAATGATTTTTAAGCAAATTCGTAATTTTTCATATCTCTGAAGATTGGAGAAGGGCAATGAAAAATGTACAAATCTTCTTTAGGAGAGGTTTTCAAGTTGATTTTCTTTCTCTGCGAGTTTTGACCAGATTTTTTTTCAAACTTAATAAGAAAATGAAGGTATCTAAAGAGAATGATGTGGAAGTTTTTTGAATTTTTTGGACCCTAAATATGACTACAGAATGAACTTTGGATGCTTTAGGGAGGCTTGTGGTGACCCCCTTTTTGAGATGGACACCAGGGAAAAATTTCTCAGATCAGTAGACGTAGTTTATACTACCCAGAATTTTTTTTAATTTTTTCTGGTGATGGTTTCTTCTGTAATGCTTAAAAACTGTCTTATTTGGTTAGCAATTGAAGTCTAAACGGACAGTGAAAATGGTTTATTGGAAGCTGCAGCAAAGGTCTCTTCATTAAAAGGACTGAAAAAAGTTGTGCTTAGTGTAAAACACTCCTTATGACTTGATACAATTATTTCGAGTTTACGGTTCAAGAATGGAGCTCTGCAATCCTCTCTAATCTTTTCAAACTCTGTTTCAAGGTCATATTTAGGGTCTAAAAAATTCGGAAAAATCCCCCCCCCCCACATCTAGAACTCTAATTTTAACTTTTGCAGTGCTTACAGAAGGGAGATGAAAAATTTATTTTACAGGCGTGTAGAGCATTCAGAATTACTTCTACAACCAAAATTTCCGACTAATTCGGGCTCGATGAATACGAATCCGGCCTTTATTTTTCGTTCAAACTTTTTGTTCGCATTTTGACCCTTTAATCCCCATTTGCCTATGTCAGCAATTTTGTAATTATATTCCTCAGCTAAAATTTTAATGACGTAATTTGGTATAAAATTTTACGCTGAATAAATTAAATTCTATTCATTTGTACAGTAAAATCCATTATTTCAAAGAAAACGCCTTTTTGGGGCAGTTTTTAAAAGCACTCCAAAAGCCAAAAAAAAGAAAAAAAATTTCTAAAAATTATGCTCGTTTAAATACATGCTTCGGTGAATAAAATTTTATGTACACCTTTATGGTCTGCAGTTACAGCAATTTGAAGTTTTCTGTTGCCAATTTCTCTTACCCTAAGGAGTGGAAAATTTTCGAAAAGTTCATGTCGATAGACATATCATTCCAATCATGATTTTTCCTTGAATACGCGTGAATACGGAATTGGTTTCCAAAAAGATGAATATTCGATATTTAGAGTGGAGGGGAGGGCGAATGGGCGAAATTTTATCGGCCCTAAACTTTTTTTAGTGATACCCTATGATATTTTGTTGAAATTTTGAAATCTAAGATCAAAAGCATTTCATTTATTCTTATCTGGGAATTCCCCTTAAAAAAATTTTGCTAGAAGTGTAATTTTTCAAAATTCTAAAGACTATGTCTTGTTGGGTATCGAAATCAAGGTACTTTGACCTGATGAGCACGAATCTGACGTTCATTTTTGTATTTTACTATTTTTCAGAATCGTGTTTCTGCACCATATTGAATTTCTGGACGCATTACCTATTTTCATTGTTTCAAATTGTATATTTCACCTCTTAAAATGAATCAGGTTCAAATTAGGCCAACCTCCGATGTTTTCAGAACTGCAATGGCCATCATGGTACCATTTTCTGAGTGAAATATTTTTTAAATATTTAGCTGAGAAAATATATCTTCAATAGTAGCCATAATCTGCTCATTGGCATAATCATTGAAAGCTGAATTAAATTGAGATTGTATAGTCCTTCATAGTTCAATTTGAAGGGGACTTATGCGAGAAACGAATTCTAGAAATCAGAAAAATCTACCAAAAAACTCATATATTTTGGGCTGTGAAGGGGTGTAATGTAACTGAAAAGTCGAGTCCTCCCAAAAGGCAGATCTAGGGCTCTAACTAAATGTACATCCTAAATTTCAACTTCCTAGCTTAATTTGTTGGGGAGATAGGGAGAAACAGCCCTTTTTTATAGGTCAAAAAGGGGGAAAACCCCCATATCTTCCTTCCTAATTGACTTAGACGGTTGATTTTGTGATATGTTGTTCAACTTTTGATTTCCTATCAAATGGCTTGAAAAGAGGCAATTTTTACATGTTTGACCGCTCAGCACTCCCTCCTCCAAATTGGGGTATAACAGAATTTTGACTCAAGTTCATCCCCACTCATATATATCTAATCCACCACCATACTGAGCTAATTGACTGAATTGGAGCGATTTTGGTCGGTATCGAACAGTGTAAATGATTTTAATGCTTGAGGAAAAAACTTAATATCTGACATGGCTAAAAATCGTCTTGATGGTCTTCTAGGGCCCCAAAATGGATTTCGTTAATATCTCCCCCCCCTCCGCGCCCCCATCTGTCGTTGATCAGTAGACTGTAATTGCTTGGTTTTCATTGACAATATGGACATGGAAAATGAGGCTAAAAATGAAAAGAAATGCTTTGAACATTTTTTTCTGCCTTATACATCCTCAAATGTTATTAAAATTCGAGAACCTAAGGAAATGACGTATTGCTCATTGATACAGTAGTTTCTTGTTATTGGTTAATTTTCGAAAAAGCTCTAGACCTTATTTTACATTTACAAATCTCCCAATACAACCGATACGATTGTTTTAAATAACTTACGACCGCCGAATAGAATCCAGAATACGACTTAAGACTACGTATGGCGTCATATAATTCTGACAAATATACGCTAGGTCCCATTCGTATAATGAAAAAAAGCTCTTTATTGCGTTTGTCGGATCGAGTAGAGTCGAGTTGAGAATTTGGGCTGGGTTAAAATTGCGATAAATTTTTCAAACTGTCTGCTGTTGTTGTTGAATACGCAATATATGTAAGAAAGAGTACGTATGTGCTCGTACATCTCTCGTACTCTACAACAATGATGACACAATGACGAGTTACACTCAAGTCATACTCGAGGGAAAAATCACTGCTTTTGGAATACAGTTTGAAATCTACGTAGACGTACAAAACATCATCATCGTAAATAGACACGCAACAATAAAGATGACGATGAAGCGCATTTGCTCGTGCCGCTTTTGAAAAAACAAAAGCTTGAAAAACATTTGGCCAACACGTATAGCTCGTAAAACTGTTTTCTGTTTGTTTGCACGTCGTTTATGCACCGCCGTATGTGTATAACCTTCGATATGCGAAAACACTGTAATCTTGACTATGGCAGTGGTGGCGAAAATTCACCTCAAAATAACCACCCAGCAGCCATTTCGTACACGCAATGACAGAAAAGGTAGCACAGCTTGGCTAAAGAAGGGTAACCGCAGCGTGAAATTTTCGCGGGAAGCGCGCGACCATCGTCGTCATCATCATCATCATCATCATCGTCGTCGTCAACGAATCCAATTATTTAGTATACCAAAAACTTATTTCGCTTTTAAAGTTGGTCCTAAACCATGACCGTGCGTCGCGTCGTGTTTTGTTGTGTCACCAAATACACATACACGTTTCGATTGAAAAACGCATATATGTAGGTTTGCAGCTCTCTAGGTACACAATTCATAATTTATGGAGTTTTACGCGTGTGCTTTACATTGCACATAACAATCCGTTAACAATGGCAAAAACACATATTCTTGTCGTTATTGCGCGTACCGCGACCGACAACCGCGGCACCGTACCACCATTTCAAAGTAAATACATTCGGTTGATGTTATCCCTTCTTGTATCTACACACGCACACACACCCATACACATATATAGAAAGAGGTAGCATGCATACAATGCATCAAGCAATATATCTTGTGTGATCGGTTTTTACCACCTGAGTTGTTGTTAATACAATAGAATTGACCCTATTCAAAAAGGTGACTTTTTACCTCGTGTTGTGACATTTGATTCTCTTCATATAGAGGTACCTATCGGTAACTACTACGTACACATCACACACGCACATGCACATGCACACACCACTGTTGCCTTGTTCCGCCATCGACGTGCACAAAAGCCTTCCTATACTGGTATTGTATTTGGGAAAAGAGAAGAAGAAGAAATAAGAGTACACACCCTGGGTACCCGTGCTAACTACTTTTTACTACCAGGAAGGTGCAGTTTTGCGGAAATCTTTAAAGTGTGTGTGATTTATTAACATGTATTCGATTAATTAAACGATTTTTATGAAGTGTCGCAGGTATAAAATAATTTTAAATGTGAGACTGCCTTTCAGTTTTGATAGCATTTACAGTTCCACTTATTACTAAGGGAGCGATAAAGAATACACTCTCAAAAGACCATTCTCCCACCAGATCTACATGCCAAATTTCACTCTCCTAGCTTCATTTGAAGGGGAGATATGCTCTGGATAAACTCGAAATAACTACTGTTTTGGTGCTGGAAGAAAGTGCAATAGGGATAAAAACTCCTGTCATTCAAAAGGTATATGGAAGACTGCTACTAAATCCACGTACCAAATTCCAATATCCTAGCTCAAATTGGAGGCAAGATGTGCTAGTTACAAATTCGAAAATTAGTTGAAACCTGTCTTAAGCAACGCCACTTTTTAAAAGGGTCAAAAGAAAGCAATGGACTAGAATCTCAAAGGCAAGTCTCAGATTTTTACTAAATGTGTATATTAACTGGCATTGGGGGGGGGGGGCTTATCTCATGATGGATTGAATATTACTTNAAGTCTCAGATTTTTACTAAATGTGTATATTAACTGGCATTGGGGGGGGGGGGGCTTATCTCATGATGGATTGAATATTACTTTTTTTGGAAATGTGTAAATAATTGAGAGGAGGGAGTAAAGTTGATTTCAAAAACATGTTCAAAATGATGTGATAAAAAGTTTTTACAACTTGCAAAATTAACTTGAATTAAAAAAAATTGTTCACATATTAGTGCCCAAAATGATCATGGGGGCAAGTTTTCACCATTGAAATTTTTTTCTACCCGCCGAATACACTTAGTTTCGTCTATTCAAAATCGCTTTTTATCATTTTTGCCCTTTTCAAGGATTCTTCATAGGTATCTCAGAGTAGAAAGAAATAAAGTATCGCATAAAGAAGGTACGTGAAATAGGGGTAGGAATGGTTTAATGGGGCTAAAAGTTGAAATCCTCCCCCAAGGCGCATCCAGGGCCCCAATTTCAACTTCCTAGCTCAAAATGGAGTGGAATTATGTTTGTGAGGAGGTGAAATGGAACTGAAAAGTCGGGAACCTTGAAACGCACATCTAGCACCGTTACTAAATGTACATACCAAATTTCAAGTTCTTAGATCAATTTGGAGGAAAGTTATGCGAGTAACAAATTCAAAAAATTAGACACATCAACCAAAAAACCACATTTTTGGGCTGTAAAAGTACGCAATGAGTTTGAAAAATAGAAACTCCCGAAAAGCACATCTGGCCCCTGCTAACTGCCATTTTTCAAGGTCCCAAAAACGAATTTGGTCATAATCCCCAGCCTTCTCATCAACCATAGGTTGATATACCATAATACCCTGCTTTTTATTGGCAATATGGCATAGAAAATGTGGTTTTTCTTGGTCAATAATAGAAGCACATTTAGGATTCCTAAAAATTATCCTAGGTTATTTGGAAAGGAAATATACGTGAATCAAAAGCCAAAAAATCCGAAAAGCCTTGCTAAAAACTACTTTTTTGACGCTGTTATGGGGCACACTGCAACTAAAAAGTTGAAACCCTCCAAAAAGCGTCAACAGGACTTTTTTTAATCTACATATCACATTTTAACTTCCTAGCTCAATTCGGAGAGGAGATATGCTTGGGGCACACTCATGCAATAAGAAAAAACGCAGAAAAACCACTTGCGGGGCTGTTATAGGATGCGATGGTGATTTTTAGTTCTCTTTGGATTGGTATAAGAGCCAACGACTTTTCCTTTAAATTTTGGTATAACTGAATTTTGACCCTAGGTGGTCCTCGCTCATGTATATCAAAGCTGGCCTCAAACCAAGCTGATTAGCCGAATTGGAGCGATTTTGGTCTAAATCGAGCAAAATAGGCGGGTTTAGTCTTATTGGAGAAAAAAATTAAGAATAAATGTTTGACATGGCGAAAAGTGGTCGTAATGATCTTCATGGACCCCAGAACGGATTTTGTTGATATTCCTCCCTCATTTGCCATTGGTTGATGGACTCTGATAGCCTTGTTTTCATTGACAATGTGATGTAGAAAATAAGGCTCAGACGAAATTTTCAATTTTTTTTGGTTTTTCATGAATAATTTCTGAAAATGTTATTATGAGCTCCCCACTATAAATTTTTAAAATTAGTAGCAGTCCACATCCTCCTTCGTGGTTTGAGCAGAAATCCTGCAGGTCGTTTCTCTTTGAAGAAAGAAGTATAAAATTTTGAAAGTTATCTATTTTTCTCTTATATGAGTCCCTTTAATTTTTTGGGTATGCCAACCATTATGCATATAGGTCTCATGAATTGACATATCACTGGTATGAGGGAAGGGAGGTTAATGCAAAACACCCTGTACGTCTACAGATCAAGCAGGTGCTCAAGATCGGTATTTATTTTGGTAATGTCGACATTTACTTTATCCCCCAATTAGTCTCGTGATTCTCTGAAGCATAGATTTTCTTTTATTCGTGAAAAGAAAATTATCCTGAGAGAAATGAAAAGTCGAAACCATGTATACACATCAGTAAGTTTTTCACTTTCTTTCGACAATTTGGGCAAACTATCTGTAGAATCATCTCCGCATTACAAAATATATATGTATGTATATGTGTATAATATATATTACGTCATTTGATGAAAATGACGTTCTGTTAGTTAGTATGTTGGCCTTTGAGGACTCGACCTCTAATAAAATCTAAATACATCGTTCGGTGATTAAAACTGTACCTTTTCTGGCCTGTTCTCGTCATGAACGTGCTTCTAATCTTTCTTTCATCTTTGTATCAATAAACAACACCTCTACGCCACCGCAATCCTTTCAGAACTCCCTCGTTCTCGTTAAAGATACACACACCATTATTTAATCATAGGTCTAACTTGAGATTATATATGTATCATTATTTCAGTATAATCGATCAGGTCATTATGGATGGTATCATATGCTCGTACAGTTGAAAATTCAAACAAAAATAAACAAATCGGTACAAAATCCGATCTGATAAACGGCTATAGGTATATTTTAATAATAGCTTACACGTTCGCGGTGGTTGGAGACCTCAGACAGTGCTGAGATATATGATAGTGACAAGTGCAGGTGTATATTGTTTTACTCGACCGGAAATACATCCACCCATCAACACCCACATATGTGCATTCGAGTACACGTACCAAATATACCTAACTAGTACCTATTTTACATTAAAACCTTTCTGTGTAGTCTGAGAACAGAAATTCCACAACCAGAACTATTTTAACGTGTGGTATCTAATCCGAAGGTATGATTGTATCCCGTATATTGAATTCAACCAGCAAACATGATCAGTAACTGCTTAGATGGCAGATTTATATTTTTCATAAATTCTTAACCGCCAAAATTTTCACTTTTTTTTGAGCCTCAAAGCTAAAACAATGCTTGAACAGAAGTTCTTTGAGGTATTGATTGAGATATCAGTGTCTGAGACTAATTAAACGATAAAGTTTTAACAAAATGAAGTTTTCTTTATCTAAAATAGAATCTAGATCGTGGCATGTAGTGCGGGTTCGTATTTCTCACTCGTTTGAACAGGTAGCTACGAGAGATGCGATACGTAAGATGATTTTTTTTTAGCAGTTGTAGGTATCATCTAATGGAACTGGTTTTCAGATATTTTTCCTTGAAATATGTCTACTTAATAGATAGATTAATACACGAATAAATATAGGTACTGTGTGCTTATTTATACATACGTATCCATCAATCATGTTTTAAGTATAAAATTCCTTTTCTGTTGCTTACATTATACATTATTTGGTTGCCATGTCTTGATGTGTTATTAGATTAATGCATATGTTTGTGAATTTTTTTTACCATGCAATCTATTTAACGACGACGACGCTCTATTTTTGAATTCCAAAATACTCATGTCTTACAAGGAATTTCCTTGTGGAGGAACCGTTTAAAGTCGTCGATTACAATCGGTACGATACGTCGTATCAATTGTAATCGGTGACTTCTTAGATGAGTAAAATTAAAATCTTCATACCAAGATTACCGTGAAAATTTTTTATTTTTAGAGGAGTATGAATGCGTTGTGAAATACAAATATCTGGAAGAGTCGGAACGTTTCTGAGGAGCTCAGTTAAATCATGTTTCATCAGAATACGAAAATGTTCTGTTATTTATTTATTTATTATTTTTAGTACCTGTTTCAAAACTCTAAACGAGTATAACTTCGTATCTGAGAAAGATATAGCGATGGGATTTTCGCCATTGAAAGACCATATTTAGTTCATCCAATGACTTCAATAGAGTCGATAGGTTATGAAAATAAATTTTCGATATTTTCAACAAAAACTGAAAATTGCACATTTTAAAATACGTTTTTTCGATTATTTCAATCATTAAGTGTCCAACCATCAACCTATCACAACGAACTACCAGATCATCACATTTTACACAAAATTATCTCTTCTTTGGTTTAAATCCCAATATTCTATCTATCACAGTTGCTCTGAAAAATAGAGTTGAATACGCTGAGAAATTTTCATATCAGTATATCATGGCTCCTTCAATTCAGAGATCAGTCAAACATACATACATGGACTCTGTATGTGTAGTATAGTTACTAATTGAAAGGGGACCATATCGAAATGGGATACCCTGTATAATTATGGAAAATGAATAAAACGTGAAAAGGAAAAGTATCGCAGCCATTCATCTTTTGACCATTTCCTTTAATTGTTTAGATTTTTGAACGGTTTCTTTAGCCTTTTTTTGTATATAACCTTTAACTTTTTGACCAAAGAAATTGATGGTTAACAGTGAACTGGTGAGAGTTGACCAACAATAGTAGACCATCAACATGCACCCTATTAGGATGTAGACTGTTAGCTCTTGATGGTCCAGATCCATCAACACTTGATCATCAATAGTTGATCGTCAACTGTGGGCTGTCAAGAGTTGGCCAACAGTAGTGTACCATCAACATCCCTGCCATCAAGACTTGGACTGTCAACTGTTGATAGTCCAGATCCATCAACACGCAATTATCAATATTTGATTGTTAAATGTGGACTGTCAAGAGTTGACCAACAATGATGGACCATCAACATCCCTACCATCAAGATTTAGAATGTCAACTATTGATGATCCAGATCCATCAACAATTGATTGTCGATAGTGCACTATCAGGAGTTGACCAACAATAGTGCATTATCAACATCCCTACCACTAAAATTCATACTACTAACTCTTGATGGTCCAAACCCATTAACAGTTGATTGTCAGTTGTGGACTGTCAAGAGTTGACCAACAATCAAGGACCATCAACATCCCCACCATCAAAATTTAGATTTTCAATTTTTGATGGTCCAGATCCATCAATACTTGCTTGTCAGTAATTTATTGTCAATATTGTGGACTGTAAGGAGTTGACGATCAAGATTTAGACTGTTAACTTTTGATGGTCCATACCTATCAATACTTTACTCTCAGTAGTTGATTGTCAATTGTGGACTGTCCAGAGGTGACCATTAATAGTGGACTATCAAGATTTAAAGCTTCAACTTCTGATGTTCCGTATCCATCAACTCTTAACCATCAATAGTAGATAGTCAACTGTGAATGTCAATAGTGGACATCCAGATCCAGACTGTCAATAGTTGATCATCAGTATCTGGACTACCAACATCTTGAACATCCACATGAATGTTGAGAAAAGAATGCTGAGCAAATCAAAATTTTTTATGTTATCACTTCCCCAATTCCAGCAAAAGTACAAATTTCATCTGAAGTGAGGTAACTTTAAAAAAATTCGTAATTAATTTCTTTTCAACATTAGGAATTTTGAAAATTGCTTTCTCTTGCTGACCATAATCCAGATGTTGACAGCCCGGAACCGTTGACCATCAATATTGAGGCCATTAAAATTTGAACAATCCGGATTTTGATGGTCTCCCATTGATGGTCAACTATAGAATGTGGATGCGCTATTAAAGATCTTTCGATGTTAAAAGCTTTGACTTTGCAATTTAAGTTTGAAGTCGTCAAATGTATAATTTCTTGTTAATAGGTTAAAACTTGTGCAATTCTAAATGGTTTTAGCATTGCATTTCTTAAAAAGGAAAAATGCCTAATTTTTTTTCAAAATTTTGAGAATGGTAACAGCCTTTAAAAATACCATCTTGAAGAATTTCAAAACATTCTAGGACATGGAAGGTACTTCTAATAATTATACACTTAAATTTTTTCGGACTGCCACTGCTGCCAGCTGAAATAGGGGTCTTACAAGCCTCCTCAATGTTTTCAAAGTACCTACATTTAAAGGTCAAATTTCGGGCTCAGAAAATTGGTACCTGTACTTTTATACTAAGTTTGAAAAAGATATTGGTTAAAAAGTTATGCAATTTTAATCTTTTTTTAAAGTTTTTTAACGTGTTGCAAAAGTGCGCAAATAATAAGTGTACCAAATCGACTATTCGGGTTTTTCGCAAAATTCAGGCTGGTCAGCTCAAATAAGTAGATGAATTTATTTTTCACCTTTGTAAAATTAATTTGAAAATTTCAAATGAAATTCAAAATCCAACCAGGAGGCCAAAATATGGTCAGAAAATCGTTATAAGTAAGTTTGAGTGGTCAATATTGATTGCAAATTCATACTTATAGTTTTTCGAGAATTATTATTAAATTTATCCATGTTCGTATCAATGAACTTATCAACATTTTCTTTTGTTTTTGAATTTTGAAGATCATTACTTGTATCTTCTTTGAGCAGTTCGACGAAATTCAGATTTTTATCATTCAGAGAAAAATCAAATCTCCCAAGAGCGTAATTACTAATGTCTAAATGTGCAAAAATAACCATGGTAAGATGCGGCATATTTTGAAAATTTTCTACAAATTTTATTTTTAAAATCTGCCTAAATTCCTCTCCCCTTTCACCCTACAATTCTATCAAGAATTTCTTTTATTTCAATTTTTTTTTCGCGCTCGTATATAAATCCGCTCGATTGAAGAAGAAAAAAAAGAACAATTTTTAAGCAAGTATCTGGCTTGCAATGGAGATAAGTTACGATACCTCGAATACATCTTATACTAACTACTTACAAAAACAACATCGTTTCGTTGGGTGAAAATAACGTACTACTCGATGAAAAGTGTAATTTGTAACGGTATTATTTATCCCAGTGTGGCAAATTGGTATTCTCCAACTGTCTGTAGAATAAGTTTTTTGAAAAATGTGACAAAAATAAGTCTGCAAGTTTTTCGGAAAATAAACAGTATCAAATAACTAGAATTTAGAATGAAAGTTACAAAAAGCTGTTCGGAATATTTTCGGCTTTATGCATTACATCGGACGCGGACGGCTTTTTATCGTAGTTAATATTCCGGAAACGCAGAGAAGATATGTCTAATGGTCTCTTGCCCATTTTCACTACAAATCCTAAGTTTTTATTTTCATTTCGTATAAATTCTACAGCCCGCTCTGCACGCCGCTCCAGGGTGTGCTATCAGTATGAGTATACCAGGCCGTTTAATTTTTTGCGAATTTCTTCGATCTACAATGTACTTTATATAACGTTTATACTTATACGAACCGAAATACGATAGGGATCGGATTGTGAAAGCAGCTCGGATGCCGGAATCCGCCGCCGTGAGGCTAAATATGCCATGTTCCAGTATTATTATCGTATTTATATCTCACCATTCTACGTTGCTGCCGTCGTCGGTGAGAAATTATTTAATATTTTTCACGTATCAGCGAGCAATTATTTAAATTTTATACGAAATATTGACGGGGGTGTGATCGATTACAGCTTTTAAAAGTTTCATTTTGTTTGTTATTAGTTTTCCGTGTTTTGGAGGTTTTTTTTTTTTCGGCGTCCACTCCAACCCCATTCCCTCTTTTAACAGTCCAGTCCGTTCGGCAGTGTTACTCGACATGGCCTTTTTGGCCTCTAGTGACTGGTGAATTAACCTATGGTATTTGAATGGGTACTGTAATCAATTCGTAATCTGAGAAGTTTTTTATTTCAGATTATGCTGTGTTTGGGTTTGAATTTGTTGAACAAAATTACCAGTTCGCATTCGACACTTTCTGCTCTGAACTTTTTCATGCACAAATGATCATTACTATTAGTTGTTATTATCTAAAGAAAAGGATGGATAAAGAGAAGAAATAAGGAAATCGACTTCTGAATGCAGATCTGTAGTAGTTGGAAGATTATAAATACCCAGTTCAAAATTTAAAAATGATTCAGATAAATTTTCGATAAAAATTATGCTAAGAAACAGCTCTGCCACGACTCATAAGCGCAACCAGAAATTTTCTATAGGTGACCCTGAACTGAAAGTCCTAACCGTAACGAGGGCAACATTTTGAAAACAAAGTGCATTTCTCATAGTTTGGGTTTTAAATTTGGAAGTCCTGTTGAAAAAGTGCTGAGATTCTACAATTTGTGTATCGAATTCAGCATAGAGGTAGAAAACATGACTTTTTCATACTTGGAGAGGGAGGTATAACCTGATTGCCTTTCCTTGGGTGCATCACTAAGACAACTATTTCTAACCAAAAATGAGGCAATTTTTGAACTTGAGTCTCGTGTTTGAAGCCATGTAAAAAGTACTTATTTTTCGTACTGGCCAACTAATGCAGACATTTAAAAATAAAAAAAAAGTAAAAAGTTCCTAATCAGCATTGAGGATAGAGAGGGTTTAATGGTACAAAAAAGCCAATCCTCCCACACCCCCACCCCCCGAGGAACATCTAGGGGCCCTACTGAATGTAAATACCAGATTTCAGCTTCCTAGCTCAGTTTGAAGGAGAGTAATGCGAGGAATAAACTCAAAAAATAAGAAAAAATAACCAAAAAACCACATACTTGTGGCTGTGAAGGGATGAAATGGGGCTGAAAAGTCGAGATATCCTAAAAAGCACATCTAGGGCCCCTACTAAACGCACATACTCAAGTTCCTAGCAGAATTTGGAGGGGAGAAAGGGAAGAACAGTCGTTTTTTAAGGTCAAAAAGGGGAAAACCACTCATATCTTCCCTGCTAAAAGACCACCAATGAGGTTGATTTTTGGATATGTTATACAAGTCTGGATTCTCTATCGATTGACTGAAAATGGAACATTCTCTCCGTTTTTGGTCCCTCAGCACCCCTTCCCTCAAATTGGGGCACAAGTGAATTTAGACCCAAGGTTATCCCCACGTATATATATCTTACCCGCCGCAATATTGAACCGATTGACTGAATTGAAGCGATTTTGGTCGGTATCGAACAGAGTAAATGATTTTAATGTTCGGGAAAAAAATAAATTAAAATTAATATTTGACGTGGCCAAAAATTACCTAAATGGCCTTCTAGGACTCGGAAACAGATTTTGTTGGTATCCGCCCCCCTCCAACCTTCTCCATGAGGTACTTGGAAGGGTCAGACCAAACATCTGGTTCCATAATGGTATTCGCAGGGTTCGACTCATGTGAGAACTATACCAACATTAAGAATTTACCATTGTATCGAAAATTAACAAGGGGAGCTGTCATTGGGCCCCTTCCCTCTCCCTCACCACCTCAAAAAGCAACTGAGTTGGAGTTGATGGTCCAAAACTGTGATCATGTGGTATACGTGTCACCAAACCTGTTTTGGAGATGGTGCCAAACCATCAAATGTGTCATCTGTCCCAGATTTAAGAAATGTTAGACATGAGGCTACTAGTAGCTTGATGCCATTCCCTCCTCTCCTGTTTTGTTCATTTTGTAGCGCGATTCAAAACGTCTACGTGAAACCTAGAAAACCCTATACACAAGATTGTTTCAGAAGAAAGGCGACAATTTTTGAAAAAATTATATTTTCAATCATCAAAAACTGTATTTTTAAAAATTTAGTAATTTACACAAATCTGGTCTGGGCAGCTTAAAATTTTTTCGGAAAATTTTAATTTTTTCTCAGAGTTGGCACTCAAGTGAAGTTTAGTTTCGTGGTTTTACTCAGAATTTTATTGAAGTATCTTCTTTGGAAAATGAGAAATTTACTTCAAATTTTTGGAAACTCCAAGGTAGGAAAAATTCTGGGACAAAATGCGATATGTGATGACGCCTATTTCAAGTGGATAAATGCAACTTGATGGTACGCAGTATCAGGATTTTTCAATTGTAGGTTTTTTCGAAATTTCGTAGTGAAGGGGGGGGGGGAGGTGATAATAAAAAAATTTGCGGAATGACGTCAAATGAACATGGTAGAAATTCGTGCTCTCTAACTTGACCTTTACTTCTTCCTCTATTGCTAAAAATTTTTAATTCTAATTGTAGAGTGGGGGGAGAGAGTTGATGAACACGATTTAATTTACCGAATATTTTGGTGTACTGCACAAAATCAACATCCTCCTCCTCCTTTTCCTCTCGCTCAATTTACTTCCAAAATGTCCTGTTACATTTTTTTTTAATAATGATGCTGGTTTGGTACAGTTTTGAAACCGTGTATTTTGGAAGTGTATCTGACACCCCCCCCCCCATCACATGAATATTTTTCAAAACTTTAGTCATGAGGAAAAGGTTCTCACGGTTAGGAATTGGCGAAATGCCCTTGATATGAGATTTTCAAATTTTTCAAGGCCAAAAAAATGTCTGCCATCTCACCACCACCGCCTCTTCCCCTTCCACCGATTAGAATATTGAAAAACTTTTTTTTTTAAGAAATCTGCATCCACGCGTACTTATTGGAGGAAAAATTATGATTTTCATCAAAATGTTCAGAGTAATAATGGATCCGTCTACCTGAATTTTCCCAATAAATTTCATTACATGGTGAAGGGGGAGAGGTGAGGAATTGACCAAAGAAAACTTTCAATTCTCGCAGCTGCGTACCCAAAGGGGGCATACAATTTCTTTTCATCAAATTATGTGATTTAACGTATACAATGTTTTGAAATTTTTTGGGGGTTTGAACCGTTTCAAAAACCCCAATCATTCTCAAAAATGTTTTTTTTTTATAAATAATGACTGATAAGGCTAAAAATGAATAGAAGTAAAGTTGTTTAGCATAGAATTTTGTATTAGATTGAGGAACATGATTGCAGAATTGTGGTTATGGGTGCATGTGGCGTTTCCTCATCAGTAGTAAGAAGATGGGAAAGGGGGAAGAGGGATGAATGGAGCGAAAAAGCCAACTCTACCAAAAGGCACGTCTAACTGCATACTCAATTTCAACTTCTTGGCCCGATTTTGGGTAGGAGATATGCGAGGAACAAACTCAAAAAATGAGAAACATCGACAAAAAAAAATTAGTTTCTCGGAGTTGTGAGGGGCTGGCAGGGGTCTGAAAATTCTAACCCTCCTCGCTCCAAAAAGTACATCTACAGCATCTACGAATTTAATATTCTAAATTTCAATTTCTTAGATATATTTGACGGGTAAACAAGGGGGAGGGGGTACAGCCGTTTTTCAAGGTCGAAAAGGAGAACACTCCTCATATCGCCTATCCTATTTTGGAAATATTATGCAACCTCGAATTGTCTGTGGATTGGCCCAAAAATGAACAATTTTTGCGATTTTAGCCCCTCAGCATCGCCTTTCCAGAATTTGGATGCGACTAAATTTAGACTCGAGGTCAACTCTATTCCAAAATATCGAAACTGTTGTCAGTTAAAGTCTATTTTTCAGTTTTGATCGATTTTGGTCGCTATCGAACTGAGAAAATGATTTTTCAGTTTCGAGTGGAGAAATAAATTAGATGTGAAGATAAATACCTGATATGGCCAAAAATGGTCATACTGCTCTGGTACGGGCCCTAAACGGATTTTGTCGATATTTCTTCCCTTTCACTCCGCTCTCTCCCCCCCCCCCCCCCCCCCCCACCACGGTAAGTCGATGGACTGTAATAACCTTTGACTTTATATATTATTAAATTGGTTTTCTACGAATATTTCATGTTCCTCATACCTTGTACCTGCCTTACTAATTCGCTAGAATAAGGTAATGATAACCCTGCCGCTATCTGTGTGTACAAGTTGAAGTTATTTGAATGGATATATGGTCGCGGTAAAGGGTCTGCGGAGAAATCGCTCAATCTACCATATTTTTATCTTCTACATGTATCTTTGCAATCTGTTTAGATATACGATGAAAAAAAAAAAAAAAAATCAATTCGTTATTTTTTTTTTTATTTCCATATTTACTTACTATTTATTGTGATTTTACTAATTAAAATTTGTATACGATTTCATGTTTTTCTTGATATTGTTGTTTTGTACAGATGATCGATGATGTCCCAACGTACAGCAACGTTATAAGAATATTGTCTGCAGAGTACACATACGAATATGCTCATCGTATATGCAGTTAATAACACTGGTATGATACGAAATTTCTTCGTCGTAAGGTTTGGTTCACTTTAGAATGTTCAATCATAATGCAGATGATATCGAAAACGATCTATTACATTTTGTTATTGGCGATTTATATGGATTCACCGATGCGATGTATGCTTTTTGTAACAAGCAACTCGATAGAGTGAGTATTTCAATGAGCACGCTGTACGTATATTGTGTATGAAGAAACATGATATTTTTATTTACTCTGTTATTAAGACGGTGTAATTAATACGAAGATGA
This sequence comes from Ferrisia virgata, assembly GCA_900060175.1. Classification (NCBI taxonomy): domain Eukaryota; kingdom Metazoa; phylum Arthropoda; class Insecta; order Hemiptera; family Pseudococcidae; genus Ferrisia; species Ferrisia virgata. Next base: position 69,158 of record FIZR01005442.1, read on the forward strand.
ATCATCATCATCATCATCATCATCGTTTAATGTACTCGAGGTTTTTAACCATCCCGGTTGTAATACATTTACACATAGACAAGTTCACGAAGCAAATGACTCCTCTTAGTATGCTTGACTCTGGTCAATTTACGTATAGATATTATTTATTTTATTCATTTATTACATGCCTCAGGTTAGAGACAACGGCTATATCTTATGGTTACTGTGCAAACGAAAGAAAATGTCACGCATGATACAAACCACATACTTTGTACGTAATCCCGAAATCCAAATGAGTCGTCAAAAAAATAATAAAATAAAAAATTCGTAGAAATTGTAGGTATAGCTACATTCGCACGTGGGAACTAATTTTTATATTTCACCTACCTACGTAAACGTACGTGAACCTTTCGCTGATGCAAAAAGTCTTTGTGAAATATTTTCATAGTACGACGAAGCTACGTAAAAGTTATTTTTTTTTTTTTTTGTTTGTTTTGATATTTTAATCTGCAAAATGGAAAATTCATAGAGGAAAAAATTGTAACGATGAAAGCGTTTTTCAGTAAGTTACCGTTTTACCATTTTAGCGATGGAGTTTTCTCGCTCTCTTTTATTTCCTTGGCGAAGAAAAAAAAAAAAAAGAAAAAAAATCACGATTCTGGCGAAAGTAATTTTACGTTTTATTTGATTCGAAGTTATTTTTCTCTTTATATTACGCTTTTTGTAACCTAACTGCGGCTTGTGCTCGTTGTTTATGAAAATGGTATTATCGCAAAGACAGTTAATTAGACGACCGACGAACGCTTCGAATAAGAAATTAGTTGACGTAAAGAGTGTACTGTTGTACACTTATAACCCTCGTACACTGTACAACTAACCTTGTTTTAAAAGCCAACTAATGATTTGCTATATAATATCAAACTATAACGTAAGCTAAACCTATATAGCGTTTAATTCAAATAATTCTCGTCCAAGTTTTTCTCGCGTTGCATTGAAAGTATCTTTATTAAAAAAATATTTTTTATTTTTACAAAAATAAAAAATAAATAATGAAAATCCGCCGGCTAAAGTTTTTCTCTCTTTTTTTTTTTCAAAAAAACTTACTGAACTTTTCACCTTTCTTAAGCGAGTTAATCTGTTTTTTAGACGAATTTTTTTTTTCTATCAAATGAGATTCTATTGCGGTTCGCAGAACGTTTTGGTAAATGGTCGAATGCGATATTTTCACCGACCTGTTTGGAAATCTGTGATGAGTGAAATGTGCATACAAATGTACGAGCTTTACACGTGTCGGCTTATTTACATAAGCTGGTACGTAGCGTGTACCTATCACCTTACTACAATATGCGTATAAGTAGATGCTGTAAGCTTCTCTTGTTCATATTATTGTTTACTCGGTTTTTCGTTCAATTTCACTTACATTGATGGAGTGAACGATGCAGCAAGTTGAGTACTAACCCTTTATTTCTTCTTCAGTTTTATCCAGTTTTGAGAGGAGGGGAGGGGAATGGAAGGATATTTCTTTCCACCATATCCCCTGATCTCCTGTTTTCCTTTTTCTGGATGTTCAAGGAGTTCTAGTGACTCTTAGCAGCTTTCCCTCACCCTCTATCTTCACAAAAAAAAAAAACATTTTAACAAATTTTTCAAACAGTAGGGGGGTGTTTTAGGTTTGAACCCGAACAAAATTTACGAAAAGCGAAAATTCCATGTACAGGTCTATGTATGTATTTCAATATTCCCGAATTCCCCTTCTTTGGGGAAGCTAAGGGGTTGTAAGTTTTAGCTTTTCGGAAATAACTTCTCGAATAACGCACTTACGAAAAAAAGGTTGAAACGAAAGTTGTAGAGCATCAAAATATGAACATTTTTATTTTTTTTGACTTTTTCTCCTTGGGGATTTTGGGAGCGAGTTAAGGCGCGAAGAATCAAGTTACTTTTGAAAATTTACCCAAGACGCAAGTAAGTATCAAAAATCGGCTCAATTCACTTTTAAAAGCAATTCTTTGGCATAGTACTTCCAACTGCTAGTTAAAGCAAGAAAAATGCAAGAACAACCCCTTTTATCAAGGGAGGAGGGGGGGGAGCTCAACTAAGAAAGTTGCAACTTTCTTCGAGCGTAGATCGGTTGCAATGAAAAATTCCAAAAAATTGGTTCAAACAAACGTTGTAGTGCATCAAAAGACGAATATTTACATTAAAAAATTTTTTTTCGTAGGTGGTTATGAGGGGGGGGGGTGGGCTATGGAAAAAACAAAAAAATTAATATTAGAAAATCTATCAATAATTAAATTAGCTGAACCTCTACATGGACAGCTCATTTCGGGTCCACAATTGAAATTGTTATAAAAATCGTCTTCAGAATGGAGATCATTAGATTTTCAGCTCATTATTGTAAAGAAATTCAATGAAAGAATTTTCTAATATCATTTTTTTTTTGTTTTCTCCATAGCTCTTTTCCATGGCCAATCACGAAAAAAATTAAAAAATGTAAATGTTTGCCTTTTGATGCACTACAACGTTTATTTGAACCAACTTTTTGGAATTTTTCATTGCAACCGATCTACGCTCGATGAAATTTGCGACTTTCTTAATTGAGGGCCCACCCCATTACTTTCATAAAAGGGGTTGTTCTCTATTTTTCTTATTTTAAATGGTAGTGGGAAGTATTATGCTGAAAACCCACTTCTATAAGTGACTTGTGTCAATTTTTGGTGATTATTTGTGTCAAAGGTGACTTATTTCCACGCTCTAATTCCCGCCTCACCCCTCCAAACGTCCTAGGAATAAAAGTCAGAGAAGTAGAAATTTTCGTATTTTGCTGCTCTACAATTTTTGTTTCAATATTTTTTTTTCGTAAGTGCATTATGCGAGAAGTTATTCCCGAAAAATCAAAATTTGCACTACCTTGCCCCTCAAAAGGGGATCAAAATGTGCATAGATTTTAAGGAGGTTTGGGAATATTAAAATACATAGTGTACAGTACCTATATACGGGATTTCCACTTTCCCTGAATTTTGTTTGGGTTGGTACATCTTTTGAACTAAAAAAACTCGTAGCGAAGGTTCACATTGGATTAATCTGGAGTTGAAAAAAAACCACTGAAATTTAGAATTTTATTTTCAAGTGAATGGGAAGCTGTCTTGTTGAAATAGGCAGAGGGGGTAGTATAAAATAAAAATTTTTTGATTTTAACTACTCGCTGTAATATCTATCTCTACCAGTACCACTGATGGGAAAAAATACAGCATAGAGCCTTTATTTTTCCATTTTATTTTATGAAAATCAAGCTTAAAAAAGACGAGGCTTTTTGTTGTTTTTTTTTTTTACAAATCTGAAGAGGAAAATGGAGAGAAAATGTGAAAAAATGAAAAAAAGTAGGAAAGGTATGTCTGATCAAGTTGGTAAAAACTTCAGATTTCCCATTTGAAGCTTGCTTTCTCGATCTACAAACCTCGCCTCTTCTTCCCCCTCCCCCGCCCTTGAATCGAAAAAAAAATAGAAAATGTCAAAATAATTCATAGCAGTTTTTTTTTAATTTGATTCGAAACGAAATTTTTGGAAAAATTTTTACAAGAAAAAGAGATTAGCAAAAAAAAATAAAATATTGAGCTGATCTAAATATTGAAGCAGTTATACTATGGTGGTCAGAAAGATAAGCAAAAAAAGTTGTATGGATCACCTTCGTGCAATGTACCAGGAATGAGGTGTGGATTTTCAAGAAATTTTGAAATTTTAAAAAATTCACAATAAATTAAAAGTTATGCTGATAAGAAGGTTGAATAATTATTGTGAAATTAATTTTTCATTTCAATTAATGAATCTGGGATTGTTGGGGGAATTTCAGAGATGTTTAGGGTTTGTCTCTCATGTTTTAGAGAAGGGCAAAAGAAGAGAAGGTGTTGGGGTTAAGGTGGGCTCGGAGTTGCAAAACTGGCACATTGGCCGGGGTTTTTGAGATATAATTGGCTATGGGTGAGTTTAGTGTGACCGATTCTAAGGCGAGTGATGATTACTTCTTCTGAACGATTTAGGAGTGAAAGTTTTTTCCACGGGAGGACGGTTTTTTTG
>FIZR01005444.1:0-61904 GCA_900060175.1 Ferrisia virgata
ACATAATTTTATGGGATTTTTTTTCAATTTTTGAAAAATGTATGACTTTTGAGTCCATTTTAGTCAAAATGCCTGCCATGGCTTTGCATGCCCGTTAGACACCCTGTAAAAAGGGTTGAAAAGTCGAAACCATCAAAAGGCACATTCAGGACTTCAAATGAATCTACATAACAAATTTCAACCACATATCGCAATTTTGAGGGGAGATATGGTAAGGAATAATTCAAAAAATAAGAAAATTGCCTTAAATCTGTTCTTTTAGGGAGGGGGAGAGATTGCAAAGGGATTGAGACCATCTAAAAATCACATTTTAATTTTTTAAACTTATTTCTCCACATCATGAATATTCAACACAAAATTTTTCAGAATCCTCAAGATCAAAAAATGTGAGAAAATGTCTATTTTTTCATGTCAAACGCTATAAAATATTGATTTTTCTAGATAAATTATACGTATTCGTTGATACAGCTTTCGGTTTTTAATCGACTACCTTGATCAGATTTATATGTTTGCCACTATCGCTCCCTCTTTGTATCGTATAAAAATTCCAAATGTACTCTCAATATGCAAAACTAAGTGAATTCAGGTGACATTAAAATGAATCATAAGTTCATGCTACAATGTAAAGTAAACGGAGGGGAGGAGAATCATACATGCTGTATTGGAGAGAAAATTAGAAAATTACGGCTAAATTGAAAAGCTAACTCAATTTTTAGGGCGAAAATTTAGCATACACGTAGCTTGTCAGAAGGTACCACTACCTATCATTTTAATATTGCTTCTATATTTAAATTATTCTACTGCATTTCTTCCTTTTTTTTCCCAATAATATTAATACAGTTCTGGACTCTTCTTTCACCGACTAAAAATTTCTCCCCTAAAGCTAGTGCTTTCACATTTTCAACAAATTAAAAAATGTTTAAGCTTTACGATGACGTTTTCCACATATCTTCTCTCTTTGAAGTACTATAAAAAAATATATAAATAAAACTGCAACCGATAATAAAATAATTTTATCACTCATCACACTAATCCTTTTCTCAATTTCACCTCCAAACCAGGAAAATTTTCACAAATGATAAACAAGTTGGGTATTTATCACCTCGCCGCATCACAGTGTTTTGAAAAATACACAATGACTCAGAATTTAAAATAAGTATTCAAGGTTGAACGTACAATCGGTGATTCCTTCATCACCAATTTCATAATTTGCAAATTACTTATACTTTCGCTAGTAATAATAAAAAAACAACTGTAATAATAAATTATTACTCTTATAGCATTTTACTCCGACTAAGTACCAATCGGAATTTCGAAATACATTCAATCGATTAACCAGCACTTAATTAAATCAGATGTCAACATAGCCACTTCGATTTCAACAAATAATTTCAAATTTCTCAATACCTACGTTATACGCTCATTTCATACGTATTTACCTTACATCATTAATCGAAATAATAAAAGAAAAGCTTTCATTTCGTAGAAAGAAAAAAATAACTCGTCGTGTTTCTTTGTCTAGACATCTGAAGATACACGATTTACTTCAAGTTAGGTAATAAAACTCGTACCTCTTCATGCCCACTATCGGATAGGCAATTAAGCATTAGATATTATCATTATGCAAACACCGACTTCTGCTGATAAAAATGATTCCACGCTATAAAAGTATTTTTCAAAAATAACATATCCATCATTGCACTAAATAGCACCCAAAGTGCTCGAGCTTATCTGGACAAGCAACACTGTTGCTTTATAATGACATCGTAACATTCTCAAGAGGATACGTATGTACACGTAAGAAGCTTTATCTCGATCTCGAGCACATCACCATCACCGTAAAAAAGTAATACCACGCTCTTACCTGGTGATTCTTTTCAATAAAGGAATACTGATTTGAGGTAAACCGCATACCAACTGCTCGAAATGGCTGCACGTTAACAGAGTCAGCAATGGGACTGGTATGATCCAAGACATACCTTCTCGAACGGCCGATATTTGCAAGTCCATTTCGTGTAATCGGAATTCTATAGCTTTTTCTACGTATTCTTCGCGGTTATGGAATGTTAACGGTTTCTGGTCACCGTCCGATAGGATGGGTACTGAGTCACCGGACCAACTTGTACTGTAGAAGTATTCTAATGGGATGATCTGTAGTAAAAATGAACACCCGTGGGTTAAAAATAGGTAAATCTGAAAATCTTTACGTTTAAAATACATACAAGCCAGACAAAGTAATACTAACGTCGTGGAAGTTCTCCTCGGTAACGTCCGACGTATGAATATTTTTTATACCGAAAAGACTCTGCACGTAAAGACAGTCGTTTTCTTCGATATCGGTCACGACAACCGGCTCTTGGACTAGTAATTTCCATACGAAAGCTGATAAAGGTAAAGCTAAAGGCTTTTTCGTTCTAAATGCCACACCCAGAAGAATACCTATGCAAAAATAATTGAATTGGTAAAACAAACATTTTATGTTTTTCGTTCGATTTTATGAAGAAATAAATAAATATTTACCTAAAAATTTAAATAAGTTCAGATCTTCTTCCGAAGTCAACCTGGGATTAAGTAAAAATCTATCTCGATTATATCCCACATCATTGATATTATTAGGGGTTTGTATGAGCAGGGGTACGCTTCCGTTCAATAGTTCGTCGCACATTTCGGTGACAATGGCGTCGAATACACCTCCAGCGTCGTCAGCACCTTCTCCGAGTAGTTTTACCTGGAAAATTAAAGGACACCATTGACAATTATTGATTTTTTAGAATCTGCGAGTATTTTGGATGAATAGGTAATGTTCACGTCAGATCAATTATCTTTTAAATTTACCAGTAGATAATTTTCAGCCTGATTTTTTATGTTATATTGCCAATGAAAATCAAACTATTATTCTATTGACCTAAGGCAGATCAGGGCAGAATATCAACAAAATCAGTTAGGACCATTTCTGGCCATGCTAGATATTTATTTTTATTCATTATTTAGATTTGGGAAATAGGCTTAGATTGGCGTTACATTTGATATTCTGGAGTGGGCTTGACCTCGGGTGAAAATTTAGATACCTTAAAATTTGGGGAAGAGGGTGCTGAGAGGCTAAAATTGCAAAGACTGTTCCTTTTTGAGTCGATCGATAGAAAATCAAAACTAGAATGATGTTCCCAAAAATCAGCCTCTTAGGTCGATTAGAAGGAGAGATATGAGAGTTTTCCCCCTTTCTGACCTTTAAATGGGCTATTCCTCTCCTATCTCCCCAGCAAATTGAGCTAGAATATTTGAAATTTGGTATGTTGATTTTGTTCAGCTCCTACATTTGTCTTTTGGGGATTTCAACTTTTCAGCATCATTGTACCCTTTCATACCCCCAAAATATAATTTTTTTGCTAGTTTTTATAGCCTGATTTTCTATGTCATATTTGTCAATGAAAATCCCGCTATTACAATTCATCGATCTCCTGGAAAGGAGATGACCTCGGATCAAATTTCAGCTGCGCCCAAATTATCTCAAAAGACTTGTTTTGAAGATTTGCTCCAAAGAAAGACTGCTGCCAGACTGGCTCCAAAGAAAGACTAAAGAAAACTACCAAAGATTATATCTAAAAAAAAAAGATTATCTCCAAACACATATTCCAAAGAAAGATTCCAAAAGCTATCACCAAAGAAAGTCTTGAAAGACTATCTCCAAAGACTCACTTCAAAGAAAGACTCCAAAGGACTATATCTACAGACTCTCCAAAGGCTTTCTTTGAAGAAAGTTTCCAAAGACTTACTGTAAAGAAAGACTCTGAAGGCTTCAAAGACTCATTTCAAAGAAAGACATTGAAAAAAGACACCAAAGACTATAATCAAAGAAAGATTGTCTCCAAAAACACACTCCAAAGAAAGATTCCATAGGCTATCTCCTAAGAGGGATTATCTTCAAAGAAAGATTAAATCTAAAGACTTGCCCTAGAGAAAGACTCCAAAGGCATTCTCTGAAGAAATTCTTTAAAGACAGTCTCCAAAGACTATTTCCAAAGAAAGTCCATCTTCAAAGACTCGCTCCAAAGATCTCCAAAAACTATCTCTAAAGAAAACCACAACCATGACTTATTTTGAGTTTGTTTCTAGCATAAAACCCCTCCAACTTGATCTAGGAGGTTGAAATTTGGAATATAGATTTAGTATGATCTCAAGTGTACCTTTTGGGCTTTTCAGTTGTTGAGTCCAATATCTACTTGACCCCCCCCCCCACTGTTCAAGGAAAAACATCCTATAGCGCTCCTTTTTTCATTACATGATCTTCTTAATTTATAAAAATCAAGCTTAATGCAACGTTTTTTTTCAAATTTTCAACCAATTAACAATTGTAATTTCTTAGCAAAACAAAAATTCTTTCATTCTCAGCAGTTGAAAATCGAAAACTTTTTTTATGGCGAAAACTGCGACTTGAAGAACACAATACTCACCTTCCATGCTCTAGACGGTAACAGCAAATCTTGAGGTTTAACGGTATTTATCTGTTTGGCAACTTGAATGAAAATAGGCACATCAGCGGACACCTTGTGAGTAGATGAGATTCGTTTCACAATAACTTGAGGTCCATAATTACGCCCTTGTACCATTGTCTTATTAATACATCTGATCATCGGTAAAGTATACACCCTGGGAGCGTACATAGGACGTAAAATGGGCGAGCAAAGCCTTCGATACCATTGGATATTAGACCAGTCACAATCCTGTTTGAAAGACATATTATAAGTCGAGCAGCAAAATACAAAACTTGTTCATCAAACTAACTAATTTTTTGCAAAGAACTTACTTCAGTATTACAAAGAGGTAGAAAACGCCAAACGTTGTGTAGCATATCGCTGAAGTAATTGAGTAATTTGAGCCTAGCGTGGATGGCACGTATTGGTTTATCTTGAAGATGCCCGTATTCGTTGGGAATAGCCGAAGGTGTACCGAAATTATGCACAATACCTTGACCATTACGTTTAGTATTCAGCGGGGGAGAAGTCCAAGCAGCGCTATGAGTACGTCCGGCAGATACCTACATCAAAAATGAAGTAATAATTAATCAGAGATTATTTACACTGATTATTTTTAAGTTCGAGTATTTGCTTTCAATTTACTTGAAGTATATTCTTATCGGCTAGCTCTAAAATTAAAGTTGGTTCCCGAATGCTGAGGAAATTATGTCCAAGACCAAGTTGACATTCGTTATTATTACCCCAACCGTATACTTTACCATCTTCAGTCAAGGCTAACGTGTGCTCAGCTCCTACTGATATATCTACGATGACGGTTGACGCAAGTGATTCGACCTATGACCGAAAAGTAACTCGTTTTAGTGATACAGTCGCCGAGTATACTAGCACAATCAGCAATGTTTCGATTCAGCACTAACCAAAGTAGGTTTATTTGTAGTAGACATGATTTCAGGGAGTCCGGTAAATCTCTCGAGTCCGCAACTGAACACTTTTCCATCGACGGTTAAAAATATGGTAAAATGAGTACCGCAGCATGCTTTCTTGATAGTTTCATTTTGCAACATTTCTATGACCTGTGCAAGGATGAATTCTTGTAAAGGCTTATTTTCGAGAATAAAAACAATACGGCGGATTTTACGTATGACCTACGTATACAAACCTGAGGACTAAGCTGAGGATAATTATTGCCGTGACCAAGTTTACCGTATTCACTTTCACCGAAAGACCACACACGTCTACCTTGATCGGATATGCAAACGGTATGATTCAATCCACAAGATACCTGTTCGACGTGTACATCTTTTAATGCCATCACTCTTTCGGGAAGTTTACGATTTTCTACGTTGTCATGTCCAAGACGACCAGATTCGCCGCAACCGAATGTGAATAATTTGCCATCCGAGGTAACAACGGCGCTATGTTTATGTCCGCAGGCGACCTACATTGAATATTACAATCGATTAATAAATAAATATCATCGATAGATTTATCCAACATTATTTTCATAAATACCATGATACAATCTTCAGCTTGAAGAGCCTCGATTTGTTTAGGTTTACGTTGTCGGTCACTATTACCGTGACCCAATTTACCGAAATCTCCATCACCCCAAGAAAACACTTCGCCTGTATCGGTAACTGCTAAACTATGTCCGTCCGAACCACACGAACTGGCTACTTGTATCACTACGTAGCCTAAAATCAATCAATATGTCGGTTATTTCATCTCGTCTACACTCCGGACCATTGTATCGTTTGCATAAATAAATTTACGGTACCTTGTAACGTTGAAATTATACTAGGCACGTAAATATCATCCGAATGACCATGTCCCAGACGTCCATAACTTCCTTCACCGCAGGATAAAACGGTACCGTTGGATAATAAAGCGAACGTACAGTTATTACCACAAACGATTTGCTGAGCTGTATGAAAAGATTCTACAAGTATCGGAGTAGGGCTCGAGTATCCTGTTGAAAGGTTACGAACATATGTTTATGGTACTGTTGTCGAAAAGATAATTATTTATTGGTGAAAAATCCAAATGTATCGTTACCGCCTTCGGATAATTGACCGTGTCTGCCATTACCCCAGAAATACGCATCGCATTTTCCTCCCACTTGCCAATCTTGAGGGTAGGTGGTAGTCCAAAGCATGATATCTCGATCGGCCTCCAGTCTCCATGATTTATTGTCTATAGCTAATTTCCATTCTTCTGAATCTAAAACGTAATGGTAAAAGAGGAAACATATTTTCAAAAAATTAAAATTTAAAAACATTTTTTTCAGTCAAGTTTGATCGACCAATGTATTGACTTTCTTACCAAATAAAATATCGTTATGTAGAGCGATAAATTCAGCTGGAAATTCAGTACGATTTACTAAAGCGTCGGCTGTTTTAATGGCAACACTGAGTAAATGGAACCACTGCCATTCTGAATCTGAAATGGTATAGAAGAATATAAGCAGTGAAACTATTCAAGTCGATGTAAATTAAAATTTTGAGAAAAATTTTCAGAACCTCACCAGAATCATTTTTCTTTGGTATAATGGAATGAGTTTCTTTGTACGGTAACACGTGATGTAATTTCACCGAAAACGCCAATAAAACTAGTGATTTCAAGTAATCGCTGAATAGTAACTGCTGTCCGGTCATTATAGTTCGATTTTCGTAATTGTACTGAGCGGTGATTAGCATAGGTAAATGTTTAAATAACGTCCACAGCCAAGGAGTAAAATTAAGGTTTGTGATGCCACGTTGTATGAGCGAATTCTGAGCAACAGATATGACCCGATCTTTCAAGTACGTGTTCATAGTGTAATGCAAAAGCACAATATCCTAGACATACAAGAATCGAAAATATTATAAAGACGTGGAATTTTTAACCATGTTCCGGGTATTTCGTATTAACTTCCATTCCCTCACAATTCTATTTTCGCCCAAACCTACCACTCACTTTGAAAATTCAAAGAAAAAAATTAATAATGATAAAAATACCTCCAAAGGTATATATTGGAGCCCTACTGGATCTATTTATCAATTTAAACTTCTTAGCTCAATTTGAAGGGGAGTTATGCGAGGAACAAACCCAAAAAACAAAAAAAAACGCTCAAAAAATTACATTTTTAGGGCTGTGAGGGGATGCGATGGGGCTGAAAAGTCGAGACCATCAAAAAGAACATATAGAGCCTCCTATCAAGTTCTTATACCAAATTTGAATTTCCTAGCTCAATTTGGTAGAAAGATGGAGCAGAAACATCCCTTTTTTAAGGTCAAATAAGGGAAAACCCCCATATCCCCTTCCTTAATTGACCTAGGAGGTTGACTTTTGAATATGTTACACAACTTTGGATTCACAGTCGATTGATTTAAAAATGAACAATTTTCGATATTTCAGCCCCTCAGCACCCCCTCCTCTAAATTTGGGCACAACAGAATTTTAATCAGACAACAACCCCACTCCAGAATATCAAATGGTACAGAAATCGAACTCTATTTACCAAATTTGATTGATTTTAGTCAGTATCGAGCTGAACAAATAATTTAATTTCGGCAGGAAAAAATATCTGGCATGGTCTGCCATAGGTCAACAGACCGTAATAACCTGGTTTTCATTGAAAATATGACAAAGAAAAACAGACTAAATATTTTTTAGTCATTTCTGGACAATAAAAATATGATTTTGAACATGAATGCGAGAGAAGCACGATTGCATTACGAAGCAAGAAATATGAGTGAGGAATTCTGGTAAAAAATCAAGAGTGGTGATGAAGTGGTTTGCAAACTGTGACAATTTAAATACAAAAAAAATTTAGTATAAAACTTTCAATTTTTTCAGTTTTTTGTGGATGATTTCTGAAAAAGCTATGATGAACTTCCCATTAAAAATTTTTAGTCACTGGCAGTGCAACCACCCCTGCATAATTTGAGCAGAACCCCTTGAAGGTTGCTTCCCAATGAAGAAAAAAACGTGAAATGTTAAAATTTATAAATTTTTTTCGTTAAAGTTCATGATTTTCCGTTTCATAATATTCAGTATATATTACATATATTTTTTCTCTATTGGTAAGCAAAATTTAGGGTTTCTGCTCAGATCATAAAGTGGGAGTGCACTTTTCATCATCTTAATAATTTTTAGTGGTGAGACGGGGGGGGGGGGGGGGGGCCCAAAAAAATTTTTTTAAAAATTTTTCTAAAAAAGGGGGGGGGCTCATAAAGATTTTTTCAAAATTATTCTCAAAAAACTAAAAGTTGTAAATTGTTAGTAATATTTTTTCGTATTTATTTTGTCATATTTTACGAACAATTATACCTCTACTTTTCATTTTTATACCACGCTTACTCGAGAGTAAATACTGTGTTTTAGAGCAAACAGCGAATTTTTATCATCATTAAGTTTTTTTCTATGAATTTTCAAAGTGAGCAGTAGGTTTGAGCAAAAATAAAATTTTGAAAATAGCTTGTCTCAGCCCCTACGATTTTTTGGGTATGCTAACCATTATACATGTAAGTCTCATGAGTTGACCTATCTCTGGTATGCGAGAAGGGAAGTTAATGAGAAATACCCGGTATAAAAGATTATTATGATGGGTTTCCTTTTTAGTTTACCTTAGACCTGCTGAAACAAACAGCAAGACCTTGATCACTCAACCAGGTCACATCTTGAACGCCTCCGCTACCCATATAGGTACTTGCCAGGATACCATCTTGCAAAGACCATATATTCAATTTACCAGTAGATCCTGTACTACATCCTGAGAACATATGGTAAAATGATCAATTGGTTCAATTCGTAAATCTTCCAGACACAGATATTTTCTTAAAGAGCATCTCATAGATATAAACGGACCTGTAGCCAATAACGTTCCATTTCTATGAACAGCCAACGAGGTAACAGCACAGTGCGTATGCCCGTTCAATAGGTGCAACAACCGAGGTTTTTTCGAACATCCTTTCATCACCTGGGGTACTAGCCAAACACTGGTAACTCCTTCATCCGTACCGATGCACAAAGTAAGCAGATGATCGGTGTTATCTGTAATGGGATAACATATAAAATAGCTAGAATTTTCAGAGACTGTTATAGAAGGGCGATGAAGCAACCCTTACCTATACAAGGAGACCATGCTAATGAGGTAGGTTTGTAGTCGTGAGGTAATACGTAGACTGTTCTCCATTCGTTTTCGTTTTCGTGTAAAATAACGCAATTTGTATCGTCGGCGTAGCAAATTGCCAGCATATCGAACAGCGGATTCCATTCTAGAAACGTTACAGTTGCCTAAAAATAACGAAAATTCGAGATCGTATTAAGATTCCCGTCAAAATGACTCAAATATCAATAACTAATATAATGATAAATTTTTACGTGTTTAGAAGCAATTAATTCGCCAATTGGGCGATCCAATGTGCTGTGATATTCAACGATTCCGTTACCATACGCGACAACGTAACTATTTTCCGATCGACTTCTGATACACGATACGAAAGCTGCAACACAAATAGAAATAATCGAATCTCGTTAATTTTACATTTGGACGAATCTTCAAATGTGCGAATTTTTGATAAAAATTATGGAGAAGAAGACGGTTGACTATTGATAAATTACTTTGGTATTCTTTGACAAAAGAACAATGTTCGGTGACTGTTTGACCTTGATAGAACTGTACAGTAATTTTCCCACTAATTCTTCCAACAATCAAAGTTTCTCTTTTATTATTGTCGATGGAATGAAGCCAAATCATTTCAGTAATATCACCAGGTTGCAGATCGAGGAACGTTTTACTTTCAGCATCGTCGTTTTTATCTATAGCAAAGAAAAAAAAATAACATTAACAGAATTAAATTGCTACACATCTTCTCTCATCAATGAAAACATCAAAGAAAACTATTTAATGAGGCGTACCTGGTAAGTACCACACGTTGATGGTATCTTCCATGGCAGCTGCGATGTATTTTCCATTTCGAGACCATGCCAATTTTGAGATTAACGTTCCTTCCAGGTCTTTTCCATAAATGTTATTTGGTTTTTGGAAGACTAACGTGTGTTGCAAAATACCATCTGGCATATTCCAAACGCGAACTGTGCTATCAAATCCGCTAAAATAACACAATATTGTTGTTAATAACATTACAACAATGAAAGAAAGTGCGTGCTTAGTATTCAAGGAGGGGGGCCAACTTGATTACATGGGTCCTTTATTTGTAATATGCTCCCTCCCTATTTCTTAATTGATCCTTTTGATCGTACCGTGAATGGTCAAAATTCGATTCCCAAAAAACCTATTATATATTTTAATGTTCAAATTATTAAAAATCACTGAAAAAAATGTTGAAAACTAAATGAAAATTAACCTAAAATATGAAAAAAATCCATGAAAGTCAAAGAAAATTGATTAAAAATCACGAAAAAATAAAGAAAAAAAGGTTAAAAACGATCAAAAATATGGTAGAAAAAAAAGGTTAGAAATCATTTGTGACTGTGTAAAAAATTGAAAAAAATGCGTGAAAAATGTAGAAAACTGATAAAACGTTGAAAAATATGAAAAAAATCGTTAAAAATCATCGAAAATTGGGTAAAAATTTTACAAAAATGGACCAGAAATATTTTAAATTGATCATAAATCATGAAATCATGAAAAAAATGTTAAAAAGTATGTAAAAATTGATCGAAAATGTGAAAAAAAAGAGTAAAAAGTGCCGAAAATTGATAAAAATCTCAAACAAATATTAAAAAACAAGTGAAAACTTGAATCGCACGAAAAAAATTGTCAGAAATCATTTGTGTAAAAAATTGACAAAAATGCGTTAAAATAAAAAAAATTGATCAAAAATCATGAAAAAATGTTTAAAAAATAGATGAAAATAGTGCAAAAATTTGAAACAAATGGTTGATAATCCCAATTTTTACGCATTTTCAGGTGATTATCAACCCTTTTACGTGATTTATGATCAAATCTGTGTCATTTTAAACTCATTTTTGACAAAATTTTACCCGATTTTCGATTTTTAGCCTTTCTAAGAATTTTTTAAAATTTTTTTCTCAACTTTCACGTAATTCTGAACACTTTTTCGTGATTATTAATCAATTTTCTGCATTTTTTAAAATGTATTTCTGCCGATTTTTACTTATTTTTCGACAATTTTCCTCATACTTTTGGCCAATTTTCACACAATATTCCATTTTTTTCAAAATTTTTCAACAATTTGCGGCATTTTTAACCTTTTTATATTGTTCTTGAACGATCGTTGGTCAATTTTCCTTCATTTTTCAATATTATTTCGTGATTTTTGACTAATTATATGCATTTCTGTCAATCGATTTCTAATGGTTTTTTTCATATTTTCGTACAGTTTTCATTTGTTTTTTCAACGTTTATTCCGTGATTTTTGATCAAATTTCGTGATTTTCATCTATTTCTGTCAATTTTTTACACAATTTTCAATGATTTCTAACGTTTTTTTTTTTTTTTTTCATATTTTCTTCCAAGTTTTTTTTTATTTTTCAACGTTTTTTCGCGATTTTTGATCAACTTTTTGCATTTGCAACCCATTTTTTTCACATTATCGGTCAATTTTCAATACTTTTGGTCCACTTTGGTAAAATTTTTGCCCAAATTTCGCTGATTTTTCACGAATTTTTCCATATTTCTGATCAACGTTGACTAGTTTTTCAACATTTCCTCATGATTTTTGATCAATTTTCGACTACTGAACAATTTTTATCATATTTTAGGTAAATTTTCACATATTTTTTCAGTGATTTTTGATCAATTTTCTACACTTTTTACTCATATGTTTGTCCAGTTCTCATCCAATTTCTCATTGTTTTTTAACGCTTTTTCGCCAATTTGCACTAATTTTTCAACGTTATTTCATGATTTTTGGTCAATTTTCTGCATTTTTTTTTGCATTTTTGTCAATTTATTACCTAATTTTCAATAGTTTCAAACAACTTTTTATTTCATAATTTTGGTCAATTTTTAGGTATTTTTACAAGGCTCAAATTTTGTAAAAAAAGGAAATACCTGGGAAAACTGGAAAAAAAATTTTTTCACCATGTTTTTCGCTCATAAAATAAATCGTTCTTAATCGAAAATTTTTTATTTTTATTTAAAATTCTCCCCTGCTCATATCCTTGAGTCAAATCAGTACAATCACAGCATTAGTTCGCATCAACTTCAAAAAAAAGTATTGAATAGGGAAAAGTGACGAGACGAGCTGATATCGCGAATGGTGTTTATGAGGATAGTTTGAACTGCTGAAAACGCCCTGAGACAGATTAACCAATCTTATTAGCCGGTGCCCTTTTATTCAATTTATGTTTCCAAATCCTATTTCCAAACATTATATTCATTGGATAACCCGGCGCCTCTTTCTCGAAGCAAGGCCCCTTGCCACGGCACCCAAATTTATAGGGGTGGCACGCCCCTGCGCGTGATGAAAAATACATATATCAAAGCTTTGCTAACAATACTAACCAGGTGGCTAATAATTTACGATTTTCATGCCATACGCATCTATTAACGCGATTACTATGACCTTCCATTTGGGAAACTGGTGATCGGAGTAACATGCCTTGGATTTCTTTAGCATTCACGATACTTTTTTCAGGAAACGTGGTTTTATTAACCACGCACTTCACCTAAAAGAAGAGCAAATCGTGTAAGAACTTTATAAATTGATAAAATTATCCATATAGTAGAAAAATGATTACCAATTGAAAAGCAGCCCATTGCCTTTCACTAGGATTTAATTTGGAAGACAAGATACATGCTGCTAAACTATTGGCCAAGGCTAAAGCGGATGATTTTTCATCCGTTGCTGAGAAGTTTGAATCCATCGATTCTGATCTTTCTGCAAAATATGTACAAAGGCTAGAAATTTTGTACAACCCACTTAATATTATCTGTATAAAGATATACGTACCTTTTCCGAGCAATTTAAAGAAAGCATCTTGCGAGGTTAGGAATCCGACTAATATTTTATTCACTTGTAAATTATTATCTTCTTTGAAACCGTTTTTAGCTGCCATTAACATGTTCTATAAAATAGCATTAACATTAGTACACGATATCGTGATCAATTTTCCGGCTGATTTCTCTTCTCAAACTGAGCATTTTTTACCTCACTACATAATCTCATTATTTCATTGTACGTTTCCGGATCATCTTGAGTTAGGGTAGTAATAGCCGAGCATAGATATCCGATACATTGTTGAGTGAATGATTTAACGTGTCTGTATTCGTAACCAATTCCTCCGCTAGAAGTAGAACTCGGTGCACCGTTTCCTTCAAATATAAATCCAATTTTACCGCTCACTAGCAGACGCATTAATTGTACGATTTTTCTGGCGTCTTTTAGACCTAAAACTTCTAATCCTTTACCGCTGTTGTTGGGTGCACTAAAAAATTATTGGAAAATTAACATACAGTTAAACCAATTCGCACCGAATCTATTCCTTATTTTTATTAAATTGTTTTATGCAGAATAAAGTTGAACACTTACTTTTTACAAATCACTGATAAAGATCTCATAACGATCATTCGAGCCATTGACGATGTTAGCGAATTCGTAGTCCGGTATAAGACATCTAATCTTTTCAACGGGCACGTCGTTCCGCTAACCATCTCGATGAAATCTGAATCACTATTTTGAGCAGCGGGTAATTCTTCGTCTGGAAAAATTTCGTTCGGTGAACAAAAAGTCAAATATTCGCGTACAATATTAAACTTGAAACATACAAGCAGTTTCGTCAATATTTCGGGTAACCGTTGGCACGTAACCAGCTCCTAAAGGATCTGGACCCATGAAAGAGACTGATTCGGAAATAAATTCTGTATGATGTATGTACGAAGGTTCTCCCATGTACGAAGGCTCGCTTACCATAACCATCTCTTCTCCGGTAGAAGGATTGATGACTTTTACTCTTCTTTGCCTATCCATAATATTAGCTTTGTT
Organism: Ferrisia virgata; assembly: GCA_900060175.1. Taxonomy (NCBI): domain Eukaryota; kingdom Metazoa; phylum Arthropoda; class Insecta; order Hemiptera; family Pseudococcidae; genus Ferrisia; species Ferrisia virgata. The sequence goes on from FIZR01005444.1 coordinate 14,432, forward strand.
GCTAGCTGCCATATTTGTGTATTTTTTACTACATTCGGTACATAAATAGTAGTATTTGTCTCCTGCGAGTGAGAAAATAAAAAAATACAAATATAGTTAAATTTAACGTATTAGGTTAGAAGATTAAAATATTTCACTTATGCACCTTTTAACGATCCGCAAGCTGTAGTAAAGCATAAAGCTTTACATCCTGGATGAGCAGTCAAGAGATGATCGATGATTTTATCTACTCTAAAGCAACATAAGCTGCAAATACTTCGTACTGTATATTTCTACGAATCAAAAAATTAAAATATTTTAAAATTCTATCTTACAACCAATGTTTGATGAGATCGCAAAAACACTCACCATTAATCCTTTCCTTTCGGTAACTGCAGTTGGACTAAGAGTTTGCAAATTATGATTATATAAAGCTTCACCTTCGCCACGAACATGTTCTCTTTCGCTGGAGTAACCAGACTCGCTCAAATTACGAGCATTTATTCTTCTTCGAACGTTACTCGTTGAACTGGTAGGTTTATTATCGATAGCCATGGCTAATTCATTTTGCAGATTTATAGGTAAGAATTCAAAATTCGGCTCTATCGAATATCCGGCACTTGAAGGAGTCTGTGTGCGAATTTACACAAATTACGGATAAGAATTTCTGCAGTAAGTTAGCTGCGGTAAATTGATATTATAACATCGTTACATTTACCTTAGGAGATGGAAAATTCGAATACGACATTTCGTACTCGGGTACGCTCGAATCACTTAGGGTTGCTTGAGGATTACCATTATCATCGATATCCGAATCTACGCAAGGATGGTCCATTATCCAAGAGGATAATCGATCGACTGAAGAATCGCTAACAGTTTCATTACCTACAGAAACTCTCTCCCGATTATGTAAAGTAAACTACAAATATATTTCATAGAATGAGTAAACTCACCAACGGAGCTCATGACTTGTTTAACTTGATCCACACTAAATCCCATTTCAAGCAAAGGTAAAGCTACCGAAGGTTTAGACGAGGTTGACGGATAAACCAATTCTTCCGGCAACTCCTCCGATGTCTCAGGTTCATCATTTAGTAACCAATCAGATGTTGGAGATTGCAAAAATGTCGAGAATAAATTCTGCATTGATAGATCATCTTCGTTGTTAACCATAGGCAAACTAACGTCCGGTGTTGGTAATGCTACATAAAGTCCGGCAGTGTTCTCGTTCTGTGGTTGTAGCATTTCAACAGGCATTGATAAATCACTCGCTGAGATGTTACGTCGTCGCATACGGCTAATGGATGAGGTTGAATGAAACGCATAATTTCTCAGCAGCATGTTACATTCATCGTTGGTCGGTGACATGAAGTGCATCGGACGTGAGCTCGTCGATGACTGAGTTGCTTGACCAAAGACAGGTTTCTGTACCTAAATTTGAAAGAAAGAAAAAAAATACAAACAATCGATCTCCTATCGAATGAATATTTTAGTAATCATATGACCAATAATTACCCAAGAATCTAATTCTTGTTCGTAAGATTTTAATAAACGATTGAACATAGAAGGGTTCAATGGTTCTTTAATCCGTCTACAATTTTCCATTGATCGAACTCGCGAAGTAAGTTGATCGATTTGATATGTGAATTCTACTTCAGCACGAACATAATTACTATACAGAACGCTGAGTACTCGTTCGTACGTCGACAGATTACTAATATCCGAATTATCAGTGACAACAGTGCTGCGATCTAGGATACATCTGTCGAAAAAAAAAAAACACGCGTAATTAAAAACCTTTTTAAAACAAAAGACTTACTCTTATTTGTTTTGAAGATGCTACCTCAAAACACATTGTAAAGTTTCCGTGAGTTCTTTATGGTTTTCAGATTTCAGATCATCTTGAACATTTTCGTTTTCCTATTTAAAAAAAAAAAATATACATATATGCATTAGTCAATTTCAAGTAATAGAAAAATACTATGTTTTTTATTTACTCACTTCTTCATCTTCATCTCCTTTTAACAAGGGATCAAACATCAGATTGAAATACTTGTGAGAATTGATCAAAACAGAAATAGTCTTAAGAGCGCAAGTTTTTATAAAATAATATTTCATACAGACAGTTTCGAATCTCAAAATCTTCTCATATGATTCCCTAAGCAAACGAAGAATTTTTCAACATATTCAAACTCGATTATTATTCACCTTACGTGATATCAGTGTAATTGCTTACTTGGCTGTAATGATCTTATCAATGATTGGCTTATTGACGAAACTTGTACTAGAAGAAGGCTGGCTGGAACTTTCACTTAAGCTACGGCTCATGTTATTACGACGATTTGTGATTTCACCAAATACATTTGATAATATTTGATTTGACAGTCTTTCCAAACTATGTCTCGGTGATTGGAAATAATAACCTTCTGAGGAGCCTTCTTTAAATTCAGACATACACCAAATTCGATCAATTACAAGCTGAACCTCTTGCGGACTCATTTTCAACTTCGGTAAAGATATCTACGAAAGAAAACATAGGTATTAATAAAACATGAAAAATAGATCCTCATGGCAGTTTTTTTTTCGTAGCATTTACCTGGCCACTAATACCGCTAATTTGGGTCAAAATGCGCCAAATTTCCGAGCATACTATTCCTAATTTGTTCACATTGAATGGTTTAGGTTCGCAGAATTTTAAATCTTGAGTATTCTCATTACTGACAGAGAGATAAGGAGATTTATGTAATAATTTCACCGTGGGCAAGCCTTTTTTAAAACATCCCAAAATTATCTGTTCATCGTCGGAGTTAGACTTGATGCAAGAGCCACCAATACGAAGACCTCGATCGACACCTCCGATAACTGCTAAAACGGGCCACAAATGTTTACAGAATGAATCCAAATTTAACGCCGCGTAATCTATTTTATCCGTAGAGTGATGTGTGTGTTTGGGTGAACCGGTCGAAGGGCATTCGTTATTCTGATCTGTAAAAGCGAAAGATATAAATTATAGTATAATTTTTTTTTAGCTATTAAACAAGTATGAAGTTGTACTGAAAAAGTAGAAGTACATACTTTCGAAAAATTTCAAAGGTACTTTGGGTATCAATTCTTTGCTATTGTTTAATCGACTCATTATACATTCGTTTACCTATAAGAATAAAAATTCAGCATTAATATCTGCCCTGAATCGACTCGACGGCTTCATTTGTATATTAAAGAAATACACGTTTTGTTTTTTTTTTTTACGTACGTTGTCGGTCCAACTATCTGAATTATGTAGCTCTCGTATAAGAGAAACATAAGCTTCGACCATGACTACCGTTAAGGGTGCACAATAAGGTTCACCTGGTAACAAATCTTTGGTTTGTTCTCTGACGTACATTCCTTTAATTCGGACCTGATACAATTTAATTAAAATATTGTACATTTTTTCTCTTTTTTATTAATACAAAAAGTCCTTCTCTCCTGTATACGGACAGTTCAACTTACCCTCTCACCAGGATTATTGCTATAAAACATCACGCAAGGGTAAAGAGGGGCAGATACGTCGATATTATCAAAAGCTAGCATTACTTCGCCTTTATTCTTAGCGAAACTTAGTCGTTTCGATTCTATATCTAACACAGCCAAAATATAGTCTCCTTTGGTAAACTTCTGCAGAGCAGTTTGCATTTCTCCATTATGATAGAGGTTTCCGCTGTGTGAATTGATAAGAGTATTAAGACATATTGCGATAAAGGTTATTTATTCCCGGATTAGAATACGCGAAGTATCCTTGATCTCAGATTTTCAAAATTTTCACAAAACATCATGTGGTATCTCTGAAAAAATTTTTGGACCAAAAATTTTTCCTCATCCAATCCACTTATTCAGAATATGGAACTCACGTTTTTTCGAAAAAAAAAATCAGTACTCGCGCGTATTTAAGGAAAAATCATGATTTTAATCCAAATGTTTAGAGGCATGACGGGTCTATCGGCATGAATTTTTCCAAAATTTATGCCCATTATGGGGGGAGGGGAAGCGAAGAAATCGAAAAAGTAACTTTCGAATTACTGCAGCTGCGAACCGTAGAGCGGAGGGGGGGGGGGGATATAAAGTTTTTTTTTCATCGAAATGTGGGTTTTGACAAACGTGATTCATTCCATGTCAAAACAATCCAAAAAGTAACTCTGGTCTAAAGATTTCGCTCAAAATTTTCTAGCGAGTTCCTCTCGGCGATCTAGTGAAAAAATCACCGTCATTTCAGTTTTAACCCTTCATGCGGGAGAGGGGACGGCCTTCACAATTTTTAAATAATCACGATTTTCCTCAAACATCTCAACTTTTAAGGCTCGTATTTTAAGATTAGTTTGATTGCGGGGTTTTGTTGGTAATTTAATGAAAATTCAAAATTGATGTCTAAAATTTTGAAAGCTCAAATTTGAACTTTTGAGATGAAAGTTCAACTTTTCGTGATTGATCTAAAGTTTGAAAACAGCCTTTTAATCTAAAAATATCAACTTTTTAGGAAGGAGGGGAATCCAAAAATTTTTTGAATATTTCCCCCTTATTCTGCATGATACAAAGAACTTTGTTAATGCAAAAAAAAAATTGCTGTCCCACTAGAATCATTTTCTGGTCTACTGTGCACCCCCACCACCTCCCAGAGTATGTTCAAAGTTCAAAAAAATTGAAAAGATGGACGCTGAGTTTTTCAATTTAGCTACTTTTTCAATCTGTCTTTCGAGTGCCTCACTGGCTCCCATAAAAAAGGAAAAATAATGAAAAATGAATGTAAACAGGATGCAGCATATCGATTCTTACTAATTCGGCATCGCTGAGATCGAATATCAACTTACTTTCTAGATCTGACTCCCTCGTACTCCAAGAAAAATATAAGTACAAAAAAATAAGTGAATATTCATGCTCAATGACCTCATAAATTAGTAACAATCGATATGCTGATTTGTTTTTTAAATTTTTTTGGATTTTCGCCACATTGGGCGGGTTTGTGGAGACGTTTAGAAAGGTCGGATTAAAAAAATGAGCCGATACTCAAACTCAATGTCTTCGAATTAGTAGAAATCCATGTCACTTTACTTTTACTATTTTTTTGAATTTTGACCAAATTGAAAACCTCTGTGCCTTCCTCCCGAGGTGTTGAGATTCCATTTTAAAAACTGATTAGTTGAAACTAGTATAAAAAGTTCTATTTGTGGTGATTTTTTTCGATTTTTAAAGGATAGCTTTCAACCTTTATATTCATCATAGAAAGTTAGCTTTCATTTTAAAAAAATTTAAGTTTTCAAAATTTTAAAGATCAATTTTGGATCTTTATTAAATTGCTAACAAAACCACGCTAACAGATTCATCCTAAGTTTAACCAATCTTGAAATATGAGCCTGCAAAGTTGAGCTGTTTGACAAAAAACTCGCAATTACTCAAAAATTGCAAGGGCTACCACCCCCCTGAACTTGTAAAGGGCGAAATTTCGGTGATTTTTTTCACTAAACCACCGAGATGAACTCGCAAAACAATTTTGAGCGAAATCTTTAAACCCGAGTTACTTTTTGGATCATTTTGACATGGAATGAACCGAATATAATTTTTTCAATTTTTTTGGAATTTGTGCCTTATTTAAAAACTTAAAAAATGAGCGTTTTTCGACTAGTTCAGATACCATGAATACGGATCCGGCGTTTACTTTCCGTTCAAACCTCTCGTTTGCATTTTAGCCCTTTAGCCCCTGCACCCATGCCCACAATTCGGCAATTATGTTCTCAGCCGAAATTTTAATGGCGTAATCTGATATAAAATTTTACGCTGAGCAACTTTACTTCTATTAATTTTTTGCGTATCGGCCAAAATTTTGGAAAAATTCATGTCGATAGACCCATCGTTTTCCTCAAATACGAGTGAGTACAGTTTTTTCAATATTCTAACCAGGTTGGGTGGAGGGAAGAGGAGGGATGAAGAGGGAGGAAATTTTGTGATTGAAATTTCTTTTCAGAGGTACCCGATGAAAAATTTTGAAAATCTGAGATCAAGGAAATTTCGCTTATACTTATCCGGGAATATACTTTATACGATGAACAAAGCGAGTATTTACTTGTAGGCTCTATAAAGCCACATATCGTCCGTGGTTCTATGGTTGAAATCTTGAACTGGCCATTTTGATACTCCGACGCAGGTGCCTTCGTTAGCTTTGTGGTCTTTATCGATGTAGAATCGCCACTGATAGCAACCTTGGAATGAAAAGGTGTAATTTTTTACGTATTATGATTACCATTTTAGAAGACCCCGTTTCACCGCATAAATAAATAAAAAATGTTCCATAAAATCGAAAAGTACCTTGAGTGAATCCAATATTTCCCAAAGCATATCCACGACTTCCATTCGGACCATGAACGACAGTATCGTTACTTTCAATGGTACAATTGCAACATTTATTCGGATCAAATCCGACATCGTGAATCGGATAATAATTTTCATCATCCGAACGAAAATCAACGTCTTCTTCTTTACCAGCTAAAATGTATGCAAATAAAAATAAAGCACAGTTTATTATCGACGAATCATTCCACCACAGTCGAATAATTCGATTTGAATGACGCCAACCTTCGTTAATAAACGATGCTAATTTTTTATCGAGTTCTTTTTCTTTATTAATCGCGTACTTTTGTTCGATTTTCTCCGGCACTAGCCACATATACGAGTATAATTGCTGGAAAATGTCGACGACGATCTGTAAAATATACGAATCGTTAGGAATATCTCAAATATCACCGCCACCATAATCAATTCCTTCTTACTTACTTTCTGTTTATATTCCGAATCATAAATATGTATAAAAGACGATTTATTCGATCCGTAGTACGAATCATCCGGCAAAATAGTGGCTAATAATTTGATGGCTAGCAATTTAGGTCGTAATGCGTTAACTCTCGGTATACCTTCGGAATTCACACGCAGTACTTCCAACAAACACTTTACCCATTCTTCGGTCAGCAAATACGAGCCGGCTCGCTTGACACTGGCGAACAACATTAATGATGCTAAAAAATCACCGATGGTCTTCTCCACCATTCGTAGTCCGTTTGTTTTTTCAGCTCCTGGATGTCTAGGATCGTTGTTATGGAAGTTACACGTTTCATCCACTTGCAGAGATTTCAGTAGGTACTCGAAATACAAATGTAAGGTCGTAACGACGTTATCCATAAAAGATGAGGTATACGCTTCAGAATATAAACTAAAAACAGAAAACGAGGCATTTCATTAACATATATCCACACAACAAACAAGTCCACCGATTTAAGATGACCGTACAAACCTGCACGATATCGAGATAATATACAACAAATTAGACGCAGCTTTGGACAGATACGAAGGATTTTCATAAGAGATCACGGATAATGGAGTGTGGCAACATATGTCGATCAAAGTATGCAATAATCCGTCATTAACCACCGCTTTAGTTTCGTCGCTAGAAAATCGATAACTTAACGCGAATAACTGCAGCACAGGAAGTAGATCGTTTTTCACTGCAATTCAATTGGCGAGAGTTAATTTTTCATTTATTTCGGATTCGCGAAAAATTACATATTTTTGGAATATTTACTACAAATATCGTTTGGCAATTTAGCTCGAAGTCCGTTAACGAATTTACTATGTATTTTGTTGGTAACGGTTTGCATTTCCGAAAGGATATCTTTGGTAGCGAATTCGATTCCTTCTTGATAATGTCTTAGGCTACATTCGTTTCCTGAAGCGCCATGCAATCCGCACAGAAACGCTGCGTAAGTCTGAGGAGATGAATAGTAGAAAGTGGTAATCGTAAAGTAACTCAGTTATTTATTACAGAAACGTGAAACTTACACAATCTAGCAAAGGTATTATTTCGCCGTCTGCTTGCGATACGGTGAAGAATTCCAACATTTGTGACATTGCTTTCAAACGAGCCTGAAAAAAATTATGATACAAAATAAAGAACCGATTGTGATCCTGATCTTTAGTTTAATTATTTGAAAGCTACAGGCGGATAGGCAGTAGATAAATTTGCCCTCGTGGAATTTTGACACGATACTTCAGTGGTAGGTGCATAGCCCTGCATGTTATTAAGATACATACCTGGCCAAAGTTTTACATCCTCAACGTCATTGTTTTTCGACAGATGTCCTTTTTTTGAAAGATACTCATGATTTTTTTTGAAAACGTCAATTGATCGATTTGCGCAATTTCGACATGCATACGTCTCAGGGTTAGGGGTCATTTTGTGAAAGCAGCGCAACGTTTTTGATTTTTGAATTGAAGTTTTTGATCAAAAAGTCGCGATGAAGGATGATTAATTAATTATGAATGATTTTTGCACTTTCTGTTAAAATGATATGTAAACAAAATAAATAATGAAAAAAAACAAAAAAAAAAAAAATTTTAATAAAAAAAAAAAATAAAGAACATTTAGAAAATAAAAAATTCAATTTGAAATTTTTGATCAAAAACTCGTGATGATAAATGATTAAATAATTTTAATTTTGCTAGTCCATGAAAAAACGAAACGTTAAAATGGAGTGAAGAGAAAAGTAATAATTTTTTATTTGAAGTTTGTGATAAAAAAAAAGGTGATTTTGAATGACTTTTGCATTTTGTATTAAAATGTTGACATGGCTGCCAATTAAAAAAATTCAAAAATCAAAAAATTAAAAAACAAAAAAATATAAAAAAAGAAAAATTGAAAGATACATAAATTGAATAATAAAATTAAAAAATAACATATAATTAAAATACTAAAAAATAAAAAAAAATTGGAAATAAATCAATAACATTTTAAAAAGTTAAAAATATAGTTTTTCATTTTTGATTTGAAGTTTTTGATGAAAAACTCGTGATGATGGACGATTGTATAATTTTTATTTTGGTAGGAAATGAAAAAAAAATCCAATGTCAAAATGGAGTGAAGAGAAAAGAAAACGTTTTTGATTTAAAGTTTTGATCAAAAATTTGGCAATGAAAGATGATTATGAATGATTTTTGAATTTCATGTTGAAATGTTGACATTATTATGTTACATATAAATAGTATGTTGTAGATCTACATGAGAGGCATCCCTGAAAAAATCAACACCCTCCTTCCCCCAATAATTTACTCCTGAAATGACCTGTTGAAATTTTATTCATTTTCAGGCTGATTTTCTACGTCATGTTGTCAATGAAAATCAGGTCTATCTAGCTACGATGAATGAGGGGGGGGGGAGAGGCGATATCAACAAAATTAGTTTTACAGTCTAAGAAGACTATAACATCCAATTTTGGCCATGTCAGACATTTATTTTTTCCCCCGAAATTGAAAAAACATTTGCTCAGCTCGATACTGACCAAAATCGATCAAATTTGGAAAATAGGCTCTGATTGGCGTGTCATTTCATATTTTGGACTGGGGATGACCTCGGGTCAAAATTCAGTTGTGCCCAAATTTGGGAAAAGGGGACTGACGGGCTGAAATTGTAAAAATTATACCTTTTGGTGCCAATTGATAGGTAATCCAAAGTTGTACAACATATCCAAAAACTAGTCTCTTAGGACAATTAGGAGGGTAGATAAGAGGGTTTTCCCCTTTTAGACCTTATAAAAGGCTGTTCCCCCTACCTCCCTTCAAAAATAAACTAGAAAGTTGAAATTTGGTAAACAGATTTACAATTAATACAGACCATAGATGTACCTTTTTGGGTGTTTCGACTTTTCAGACCCATTACACTCCCTTATAGCTCAGAAATGTGATTTTTTGGCCAGGTTTTCTTACATTTTGAGAGGTATGTACATTCAGTAGGGGTCTTAGATGTGCTTTTTGGGCGTCTCGACTTTTCAGCCTCTAAAATGTAGTTTTTTGGTAAATTTTTCTCAGTATTTGGGTTTGTTTATCGCATAACTCCCCTCCAAATTGATTTAGGAAGTTGAAATTCGGTATGTAGATTTGGCATAGGTCCTGGATGTGCATTTCGGTGGTGGTCACTTTTTAGCCCCATTGAACCCCTCTTACCCTTCCCTCTGATCAGGAAAGTGATACTTTTTTTCAATTCACGTAACTATATTTCACGAAAACCAGACTATAAAAACATCGCGATACTGATTTGGTACAATTTTGAAACCATACTTTTTAGATGTGTACTTGACCCCTCCATCATATACATTTTTTCAAAATTTTAGGTTATAAGCGCCATGGTCAAAATTTGAAAAAATTTGAAATCGGGGAGCGGAGCACAGTTTCAAAATTGTACCAAACCTGTATCCTTATTTTAAAAAAATTAATAAAATTTCAAAAGGTCATTTCGGTAGTAAATTCGGAGTGGAGGGTGATGACGATTTTTTTAGAGATGCCTCTCATATAGATCTGCAACATGAAAAAAATTGTGCAAATCAATCAATTAGCAGTGTTTTTCAAAACAGGACCCCCTTTGAAATCCGGTGTGGTTGGGGGTTCAAAACTTTGGTAAGGTATGTATCTTGGTAGTACGCATCTACCAAAAATTATCATGTCAAATTTCCGCCGAGTCAAATTTACTTTGACTCGCATAAAAGTACTGGAAAAAATTACTCACTTCGGCCAAAGACTGACACGAAAAAGCAACTTCTACAATATTTCTTGGTTTCGAGAATAAATGTTCGCTGATTTTACTACTGGTTTGTGGATCCACATAGGTTACCAAGTTTTTGATTACTTCGTTAAATTTAGCAGCACTTTGCCAAAAAAAAAAATTAATTAAAATAAATTAAATCAAATCTACGGAAGCACAATGATAGATGGACGTATTTTTAAAAACAGAAAATGGTTTCGTTTCACAACGTACTTCTTAGGTTTATCGAGAGCTTTCAAAGAAGGTTTGATATTTTTCAAAACCGATTCGTTGGGACAGCTGTCATGTAACACCATTAAAAATATGCATCTATTCAACGTTTCTGAGCACACCATTTTATAAATATCTTCGTAATTGCTGACTTGGGTATCAAGCACAAAAGCTTCTGTAAAATATCAACATAAGAAAGACATTCTAGCATGAAATTTTCTCTTAGCCCAATAAAACTTTGCTAGAAAAAAAAAATTTAAGTCACTGACCGAGATAATCTTCGGTGGAACTCGAGTGATGAGCGCGTTCAAAATTATAAAACGTGACTAATTTTTTACTAAAATTTATCACCGTATTTAGCATATCTTCCGATACAGATCCTTGGCAATTGATACTACAATTGAAAACCATCAACGTAGAAAATATCCAGATACGACAAACTATGAAAAGCTATTTCAAAGTATAACAATACGCAATTACTTACAAATCAGTAAATCTGTATCCCACAGCTTTGATTATATTCAGTAAAAAAATCCTACTGACGACTTGTAACTTAACACCGTAGTCCGAATAATTGAAACTTCTTTTTAGTCCGTAATTCCTCAACATGTCGAATAATTTTGGTACACTAATCAGATCGGACGAAGCTCCAGACCAGCTACATGAAGCACCGTAGTCATCCATCATAAAAACAATCTCCAGTGTCGATTTGACACTTTCCGGTAAACTTTTTGGTACATTGTGGCTAAAGTAGTTACGTACGTTCGTAGATGTATCAATAACGGAAACCAAACCGATACAAAATTTTTCTATATCTTCAGCTAAAAAAGGAAAACCATTGTCAATTAGTCTAATTTTAGTTTAGACCTGGATATTTTTGTAAAAAAACAAAAACTAACTCAATTTGGTCATTTGACCAATACCAGACGATGTAACGGAATGAGCTAAAGCTTCGTAGAATAGATCAGATTTAAGCCAATATTTCCATTTATCAATTTCTAAATAATCTATGTTGCCTCTGATTCGGTTATAGATGCATCTGCCGAGCAACAGACTGCATAGCTGTTCACAGTCTATAACCCACATCCACGATTCGTAATCCAAAAATGTTATCAGTACGCTATCATTACCTGAATTATAGAAAAATGAAAAACAAAATTAATCGAGAGTAGTTTTAAATTTAAGCACGAAAGTCGTCTGATTTATCGATTAAACGTACTCGCAGTTTCATCCAAAGGCACCGGCAGGTGTTTATTAAACTTATCCAAAGGTTCCAGCAGATCCATCAATAAATTACACGAGGATAACATTATTTCTTCTTGGATTAGAAGCACCGAATGGAGTAAATTCGATAACATGCTACCGGCCACAGAGTGAAATAGTATATCTACATAAATAAAAATAAATCACAAATAATTCTAATTTAATTTCTTTGATCGAGCCGATAGCGCAAGAAATAATACGTACTTGTGATATCGGTTGTGAATCCAGGAGATTTTGAAAGGATACGTTCACATTTTGCGATTATTTTACAACTTATCGGCAGTAGTATGGCGATATGTCGCTTAAGCATCGAAATACAAATTGATTTTATTTTCTGAAAACAAACAACCAAAAATGTGAAATAATAAACATGTACAATGTACGTATAGTAAAATAAAAGTTGGGTCGCTTATTAAGGATGCTTACAGAGTTTTCGAATTCGCAGCAATACGTTAATAAATGTATTTGAAAATACGAGAGTAAATTATATAATTTATTTGATATGAAATGCGTGACAAAATTTTTGTAATCGAGAATACTTTGAGTGACATCATCACTTTCTAGCATAGTTTGGAATTGTACTAATGCTTCCATCTGTAAAAAAAAAAAAAAAAAGAAAAAAATTATTATCAACTTTCACATAAAAAAGAGCATAGCTGGGTAAAAAGGGGCGAATCGACCCTAAACTGGAATTTTTAAACTATTTAAAGGAAGTTGGTCCTTAAGAACTGAAAATTCGATGATAAAAATATTGGCTATCTACCCCGCCACTCCCCTTGGATACGGCTTGAAGTGTTTAAAATACGGCTTTAGCTAAAAAATTTTCATACTCTAATTCTCAATAAAATTTTTTCAAACTTGTAGGGATGATGGATCATATCAAGGGTCATCCATGAAAATTTTTTCAAATTGTTTAAATTATATTTTCATCTTAAAACACGCACTTCTAAATTTTGAAACCGAATATCCACATGATGTTTCAGAGTTGGAACAGCAAAAAAATACATTTGCAGTAGACCCATATTCATAATATATATTTATTTTTTTCAGATTTTTTTTTTGATGGTGGAAGACCTTTAAACATACGAAAACCATACTTTTGTAGATACGTACAATTAAATATAAGTCAGGAGACAAAAATATTGGAGTGAAAATAACTATCCCCTTCTTACCCCAGGAGGAGGGGGCCTGAAATCTCTTCGCCTCTTAAGACCGAAAAACTATTTAATTCAGTTTTATGAATTTAAACCCAAAAGATAGTGTATGGAAAAAGTGAAACTTCTCCTCCTCTGAGCTATTCCAGGATACGCCACTGTATCCTGCTATGTTCTTTTCCATAGTTTCGAACGTTTTACCTGCTGAGATGATAATTTATTCAAAAGAGTATTCATCAGGTTCTCGATCAAAGCAAATGTGTCATTTTTTTTCGCTGCATCACCATCAGTGCCACTGTCTTCAGTATATTTTAAATCTTCGGGCTCATCACTAAGCATTAGAGATCCCATTTGACTACATTCAATCAGCGTATTTATCGTAATATCGAGTAGAACTTTCTAAAATCGAAGAAAAAACGTTCTTAATATCAACACAATCTTGTTTTCTGTAAAATTCATTAGAATATGTAGTTTACTAACTTGTCCTTTGGTTAAAGCAGAAATATTCAATAATGATAACATCAACTCCATGCATTCTTTGATCGAAGGTAAAAAATACCACGTTCCGCTGACCAAGCAATCTCTGATAATAACTTCGGTTTCGTTTGAAATATTTTTATCGAGTAAGCTATAGAACAATTTATCATAAGATACTTGAATTTCTATCTTTTTTTTAAATTCACCAACACTCGTCAACTTACTTGATTAATACATGTCTAAGTGTGATGCCTGATACGTTATTTAGAGAAATACTGGATGACAATAGAGTGTTAGTAAGTACCAAATGTAACATCAATAATTCCACACATAGCATTACAAATTGCTCGTGTTCTCTGTACACAGAAAAAATTATTCATTATGTTTGCAAATCTGTACAAATTCGATCATCAAACAAACTAAAAGACTCACTGTTTGGTGTTGAAACATGAAAAATCTTCTTCGAATTTAGCACCGTATCTTTCCAAAAACACGAGAATCATTTTAAATGTATTTTCGTGCAAATCGAAACAAAATGGACGTTTCAATGTTATATCTTGCCTGTATAAGCAAATACAAAATGATTTTCAAAATTATCGGAACATTAGATTCATTGACATGGATGATAGACTATCGATAGTAAGTGGCATTTGTGAAATTATTATTCGAATATACTATCAAAAAAACCCTTTAACCACTAAGCAAACTCAAAGTACAAGATTTACTGAGCACGTATTTACCTGTTGGAAGGTACAGCTGTCCATACGACGCTATGAGAGGTTCCAGCTGATATCTGATGCACCGGTACACCATCTAAATTGATCACTTTGATTGGTTTCTTTACAGGGCTATTGAAATTACCTTGACCACATTGACCCATAACATTATTACCCCAAGCAAATACCTGCGTACACATTCATGGGATCAAATATGACTTCATGTTAGGGTCAGATAGTAAATATGATTAGTTTCGTTTTTTTTTTACCTCGCATTCTGACGTCAATGCTAAACAATGCGAATCACCGACCGAAATATCGATTACGGTAATTTGATCGAGTTCTTCGACTTGATGTGGCTCCAATAAAGTAGTATCTGTAACTCCACATCCGAGGGCAGCTCCCTGACCCCATGAAAAAACCTTCAAAAGAAAAAATTACACGAGTGATTTTTGTTATAAAACTTAAGCCAGATTGATTACGTTAAATTCATAATCGGAGATCAACGTACTCGTCCGCTTAAGGTCAGTGCCAAAGAAAATTGATGGCCGGCGCATACTTTCTTGATAACCATACCCTGTAGGGCTTCGATAACTCTCGGTCTATAGACTCGAACCGTATCCCCATGACCTAGCTTACCGCCATCTCCGTTACCAAAAGACCAAACGGTTTTGCCATCTCTGGACACTGCCAACGTGTGAGCTGAACCACACGACACAGATTCAACATTTGCGATATCTTTGACCAGAGTGGGTACGTACTGAGCATTACTATCACCGTGTCCTAGGTAAACAAAATAAACTTGCCTTTCAATGGTGTTCACAGTTTTCAATCAATACTACATAACACGCACACATATGTGCGTAGTTCGTATCTTAGAGGTCTATAATATAAAAATACAACCAACCAAGTCGGCCGTAGTTTCCTTCTCCCCAAGTATACAGTTCTCCATCGTCGGTAACAGCGGCGCTATGACGATATCCAGCGTTAATGCAAACCACACGTTTATTTTCTAAAGGTCCTAGTACAAGTTTAGGTTGTTTCTGCGTTAGACAGTTACCATGGCCGAGTTTACCATAATCACCTTTCAAATAAAAACAACAGCATTCGATGAATTAATTAACAAATTTTAATCACCAATGATTTCAACGAGAGAAATCGAGACAAAAATGGAATCTTACCATCGCCCCAACTATACACGTGTCCATCGTCGGTTAAAGCCAAAGTATGGCCATCGCTACCCTTTGACGATGATATTTTTACAATGTTAGCTGGTATATCAATTGTTTTTGGTGTGACGTGGTTATTACTATCACCTAAACCGAGTCGGCCATAACTTCCTTTACCGCATGCGCTGATTGAGCCGTTGTAGTTTATAAAGAACGTACAATACTGACCAGCTTCCGCCTTTAAAATGAATAACTAATTAGCGTCACGAGTTTAAACAGTTCACCGGGTTACTCGTACACGTCGTATTACAGACGAGTAAATCAAGTGTACTAATCTTACTTGTTCAACGTGTACTAAATTTTTAGCTAATTTCGGTATCAAGATTTTTTCTTGCACATCTTCGGCTAGTTGATGAGATGAATTACTACCCCAAACGTAGACTTCGCAGTTATCTTGGACTCGTTTTGATGGGAATGAGTGGACATTAGGAATGTCCGAATTTACCCACAAATTGGCGTAGCTTTTGCATAGTTTTACGATCTAAAAATACATAAAATCATTAATAGGATTTTACACACGTTTACAGAACTTTTCCTCACATCTTTTTTCAATTTAGGGAGTCAAAAATTATTTTGCATTTTTTCACTTCGAACATTGAATCATTCGTTAAACTTCAGCTTCAGAACGTTAGTATTCTGTATAATGGAGAAATAGTTGAATTTCCTCAAATAAATTCGCAATACTAAAGCATTGCCACCGCTTTTCTAGTTTTTAAAATTTTTTTTCACAAGTAAACAATCGTTTATTTTGAATTGAAATTCCTAATAAAAAAATCACTTCTTAAATTAATCCTTCTTAGGATAATTTCATTTGAAACGGCTAACGAACTACTTATTTTACACTACAAAGCCAGCCAGTTTTTAAATATTCAAAACATATATCTTTGCAAACATTCCCAAACTAAAATACTTTTTTTTTTCATAGTGTCTCGAAGGTCATCTGATAGCTACAAACTATTAGAGCACAACGAGCCGACCTATCTATTGCAAATCATACACTAATCGAAAAAACAACGAGACAGCTAACGTACTACAAACGATGAACTACTTACAATTCTCATTAATAAAACAGCTACTTTATTGACCAATATTGTATCTGCGAATGAGTTCACGTCGACGCTAAGTAGCTTCCTACAGTCACAACTGACCGCCTGGTCAATCTGACGCAAAACTTGGTCAAAAGATGAGCTCGAAATGGTAACTTCATCGGAACATCTCAAGGCTGTATCTATCCACTCTAGAATATATCGTAACCACCCTCTTTGCAAAACCATATACAAAAATAGCTCAATGGATCGATTTTTAACTGAAATAAAATTGGAATTTAATACCTATACATTACTTTTTTTTTTAACAACGTACATGCAACTCACTTTGTACACAGGCTCCTTTGTCCGATAAACAGATTTCTTTGAGTCGTTCGGACATTTCTATCAAGCCGTCTAAACCGGTACTAGATAAATGCGCTTCATTGGATAATGACAAAGGAGCTAGACCTTTTACGATGCCGATGGCTGTGTTTAGTACTTGAAACCCTACATTTTCGTCTGTAAAATTGCATCAAGTTTGACATATTCGAACCTTAGGTGCACTAAAATGCAATTTATCGGTTGTTAATTACCTGATATCTGAGTCCAATTTTGTTTGATTAATGAAAAAATCAATGTCAGACCACTTTTGATGAATAAATCCAATAAAGCGTCCGATCCGATTAGATTTTGCTTGTTATTCGTACTAAGTTTCCAGTCTTTATCGCAGCTTAGCTGGGGCTGCGGAAGTTTTTGCCCGATTAAATGCAATGTGTTTTAAGATATGTTTAATCAAGACTTTGAACGCGTGATAATTACCTTATTCCAAGTTTTATCGCGTATGTTAAATTTAACCATATACGCGTGAAATATTCTATTTAACACTATCAGTCGTTTTCTTAGTACGTTCATAAACGAAGATTCCATGCAAAAATTACGAGCCAATTTCATCTGCGCATCGAGTAATGCGTCTAGCTGAGCTTGTATATCGTTATTTGAAGGTGCAGGTACAAGTGGTAAAGCTAACGTAGTAGGTTCATTGAATAAATCCGATAAATAGTGTTTAGATTGTGTATGCGTCTCGTTTAATTCCTTTAATGAGACAAGAACGACAATTCAAATATTAATACTGTATGAGATACTTGACGATTATATAATCTCTTAGATACGTACTTTATTCTCTTCCAATCGCAGGTATAAGAATTGTAAACCACTTCGCGTAGAGACAGTATCGAATCTTTCTTTTAACCAATTGCTGTTCAGATGATCGAGCCATTTTTCACTATCCCACGTCTTCATCATATTATATGCTGCCGGATACTACGTCTCGTAAAAAAATGAACACAGAACGAATTGAAATCACTGAGTGATTGCCAATGATTATCAATCGTTTATAAACGAACCGTAAAAATAATGTTTGAAAAACATGCTAGACGATTTAATCGCGTATTTGGTTAATCTTTCACGCGCGCAGATTATTAAATACAGACAATCAAAATTACGAGGATAGTTTTTTCAAAAAATTTTCTGAACACTGTACACAGCAATAATCATTGTCCTTGAATCGTAATCACACGACGAATCGAAATGATAAACTGTGCCTTCTGTGCAAATTGAAACAAACCGAAATGCAAATTCGCTTGATGATTATTTTCTAATTAACGCGTTTATGATGTAAACCGACAAATTATTCTAGAATTCATAATATTAAACAATACGGAACTAAAAATAACACAATTTCGATCAGCTGAGCAGAAGTTCTTTTCGCTTTTCGTTTTCATTAGATGATAATATTTCAACTTACTTTCTAGACTGTAGAATCGCTAAAATCGTTACTAGCGCTTCAAATTTTCATTTATACCGTTAATAGTAGCATTTTTCTGTAGAGGCGCTAGTTAACGAGCAAATTATTACATGTTTATTTTAAATTCATCTGTGATGTAATCTGTTTTATCATCCAATTTTTTTTCTACTGTAAATCTGCGATAATTTGCAGAACACATTCATCGCTGGGGGATTATGTGTTAGAAGAATAGTTTATATTTAATTTATTAAGTTCTCAATTAGAATACTCTCACAATGACAGACACTGCTGTAGCTTCAAAAACTTGTGAAACCGCGGAGTGTAATTTACCAGCCAAACTGCAATGTCCAACTTGTGTCAAATTGGGTATCGTGAACTCGTATTTTTGCTCTCAAGTAAATTATTATTATTTTACCTCAATCTAAATAACATTTCAGACTAATTACATCTTGTTTAACGTAGGCATGTTTCAAAGGAAGTTGGAAAACTCATAAGTTGATCCATAAATTAATAGGTAACAAATTCTAGATAATTCGACGATTATTGCTTTTTTGGTATAATTTCATCTTCTATCACATTACAGAAAATAATGAAACGGAGAAAAATGCAGATTCTTACCTTAGTTACAATCCTTGGCCTTATTATCAGTTTACTGGTATATCTTTTTCTCCTAATGTGTTTTTATCTGATGTATGCCGAGTGTTGTACTCAATTATCAAACACATCGTGATTTACTTCGCAGGTAAACTACGACCTTATCCTCAAACAATGAGACGTACTGTACATGAAAAAATACCTAGACCGGATTACGCTGATGATCCAAAAGGTATTCCTTTAACCGAACAAAAAGCCAAACTAGCGTCCCAAATCAAAGTACTTTCAGATGAAGAAATCGAAGGCATGCGTGTAGCTTGTAAAGTAAGTGTTTTTTCAAATTAAATGTGTTACTTTTACGTCACCTTTGTAAAATATGTGTACTTTTGTAATTGTAGTTAGGTCGCGAAGTATTAGAAGAAGTTTCTAATATAATCGACGTGAATGTAACTACTGAAGAAATTGATAGAATAGTACACGAAGCGTGTATAGATAAAGAGTGCTATCCGTCGCCTTTGAATTACTACCAGTTCCCTAAGTCGTGCTGTACCTCAGTGAACGAAGTCATCTGTCATGGTATTCCCGACATGAGACCTTTGGCCGATGGCGATATTTGTAATGGTACGACGAATGAATAATTTACTTGGATACAATTTTTTAATCAAGTTCCTTCACTCAGCTAAATTATTTTTCGTTTTTTATTCAGTGGATATTACCGTATATCATCGAGAATACCATGGCGATCTGAATGAAACTTTTTTAATCGGAAATGTTAGCGATATTGGTAAAAAACTGGTTCAGACCACTCACGAATGTTTACAAAAAGCAATAGAATCTGGTTAGTATACTGAATTCAGTTTTCGTTGGAAATTCAATGCATGATCCTGTTAAAATCGATCTTAATACCGAATATTCTTCATTTAACAGTTCAACCGGGCGAAAAATATCGTGAAATAGGTAATGTGATACAAAAGTATGCTCAATCTAAAGGATTTTCAGTGGTGAGAAGTTACTGTGGGCACGGAATTCACAAATTATTTCATACGGCACCTAGTGTTCCTCATTATGCTAGTAAGTGGTAATTTTATATCGCCTCGAACTGCTGTTCATACTGTTTATCTCAGTTCGTTGGAAAAAAAATTATCGATTTGCTTTACATTTTCGCAGAAAACAAAGTTGTTGGTATTATGAAACCGGGTCACTGTTTCACCATCGAACCGATGATCAACCAAGGTAATTTCTACCTCTCCCTTACACTAATTATTTTATTCTCGAAATTCAAAAAATTCTAATAACTCGACTAATGGATAAATGAATTATTGCCTGTACTAGGTAATTGGCGTGATGATACTTGGCCGGATAAATGGACCGCTGTTACAGTTGATGGTTTACTATCGGCTCAGTTCGAGGAAACTTTATTAGTAACAGACACTGGAGTTGAAGTCCTCACCAAAAGAATACAAAAAAATGGCCAACCGTACTTTTACGATAAACTGTAACGTACAACGAAGGTTTCAAATTTTGAATAAATTCTACATTGTTTTCGAATGTTGAAATTTTTTTTTCTTCCAATCGTCTAAAGTTTAATTCGAAGCCTTAGAAAAGCCAAAAAATTGTTTGAAGTACATCGGAAATTTTTCTACATACTACTACCTTGTTTACAATTTTACATGTGGCACTATTTGATGGGAACTTCGCGTACTTCTCGGAATCTAAGAAATACAATGTACTGACTGAAAAAAAAACGAGAATATAATCTGTCATAAACAGTATTACACAACGAAATTCAAAATTCCAAAAAAAGACTACTAGGCACCCATCACCCATGGATACACTACTTACATTTTGAATTTCATCCAAATCCAATGATTTTGTACCGAGAAATTTGGGAAAAACAAAAGATGAATGAGTGTTTTTCGTATGCATTAGAAAATTCAATATCTAAAAGAAATTTACGAATATTGCTTTAAAAATCATTTCATATTGAGTATTATCTACCAAAAAATCGATAAAAAATAAAAAATTGCCCGATTCAATGATATTTTTTTAGAAAAAGGAAAATTTCACAACATTGCGCTTGTTTGTAAAAATTTCGTCATATACAACCCTCAACACCTAAAGCATCGCCTTAAAGTGCAATTTCACGAAAAAAATTGAAAAATTTCAACATTTCACATTTTTTTTCTTCACTGCAAACTGCTAGAGATATGCCTTAAAAAGTGAGATTTTGTGACCCTCTCAGTAAGCCCTTTACAATGATACGTTACAAGGTATACTTTTCACGCTTTTCAACAACTTTTCATTTTCATTTTCATTTTTCATTTCACCAAACATACAACATACTATTCATTTCAATGAGAAGAGTGGTCACAATTCTAGAAACTGCCAAACTGGAGAGCAACTACACCAAACTACACAGACTTGATGTACAACTGGGAAATTAGAAACACATTCATAGGCAACACTGAAATTTTTTATCAACGAATCCGATTTTTTCTCTGATAACAATTATTTAAAAAAATGTAAAAATGAGTTGAATTTAATATAATTTGAATTAATTATATTACATTTTAATTGAACGCAGAAAGTAAAATATTCATTATGTCAAAAGAACTTGACAAATCTTATGTATTCTTTAAAAATCTATATCGATCAGGTAAAAATTATTCATTTTATATAATCTTCATGTTTAAATAGGTTCGTTATTCTATAATTTTTGCATGTATTTTGCTTTACCTACTTTCATCTATTATTTTTCAGGAGTAATCATTCCTCCTAAAGATAAAAAACTAAATATTGTACAAAAGCTCATGGTAGCTTCGGTTTTAAAACCAAAGAAGTTCAAAGATATGTCAAGTACAATAAGGTAAATTTGAAATACTGATTTTCTTTTAATATACAAATATCTGTTGTCCCCCGAATTATTCGAAAACATTTTCCAGCTATTTTGAATGGGAATACGTTACTACTAAGTTCAAAAAACGGCTGTATTCTTCATTTCTGATTCTATCACCAGTCATCTGTTACTATGTCATTATAAAACCAGCTTGGGAACGTCAAAATAGAAAAATGGAAAGAATGGAATTGAAAAAGTACGGCGAAACGCGCGAGAAAGAAACGTTTTCCGGATGGTGGTAGCAGAAAATTGAATTCCTAAATAATGTAATTGAATTTCTGGCAGTTATTTAGTTTATAGATTACAATAAAATATATACTTGTCCATTGCTTCTCAAGAGTTTATTTCAAAATTACATCTCTAGATATTTCGTACTAACAGTCTTCTTATGAGCACCACATCATCTGGTTTTTCACAAAAAAAAAAAATAATAATAAAACAGAACAAAAACCAAAAACACATTGTCATAACAAGATCCATAACTAGTTTTTTACTCATGAAAAATATACAAAATACAAAGATATGAACTGAGGGTTGTACCATAAATCTACCTAGCCTCAATTTTGAAAAACGAACGACATCTTTCGTACAGTAATTTTGAAGATCGGTTTTTGACTATTTCTTCTACACCCAATTCTGTATGTAATAGTCTGGCCTATAATTTATAGCATTTTTTTTTTATTTATTATAAAGTTATTCTAAAATTAACCAATATCAACGCAATACGATTACCTTATTTTGTTCTTTTTTCAAAGTTTTCAACAAATTGATATCATCAGGAGTACTATTTTGCTGTGTTTTCAATTGCTTAACGTGATCTGTCGTTAATGTTATACAATGTATGATTGATGATTCTCTGGTTTTATGATTTGCTTCAAGCTGTAATGATGATTTTTGAAAATTACATAGCCTAAACATTAAGAGCTGATATCGATGGTTCTAAAAATGAAGGTACACACTGTGTCATATAATTCGTGACATTTTGTGGACAAATCAGCCTTGAAAGATTGCGTAGGTAAGGACGTGTTTAAAGTGTATATCAACTTATCGTCTATATCTCTGGATTTCTTCAAATAATCCTGAAAAAAAATATAATACTCGCATAGAAAAATTTCACAATTTTCTTAAATTAACAATGCACTGTTCTGGAAACTTTCGATGCTGGTGTACAAGAGCAATAATGAAATAAAACCATTCGATGTATACATGGGTAATGCACTTACTTGAAATTCAAGAAAATCTTCACAACTCATGTTTGATTTTCAAAAATTTGGAAAATCTGTAAAATTAAATCCAAAGTTTTGAAATATGGTTTTAGTAGTTTCAATGTGAAAGTCGGCATTCCTTATCATTATTTTCAACTTAAAAACCTGTTCGTGACGTCATTGAACAGTAAATTCTGCAAATTTGAATTTAATATAAACATATTACACGTGATGTACGAGTTACGAAGCATCAGTAATAAAATAACCGATTAAAAATAAATTTTTAGATGAATTTAATTTCCAAAAAACACCGGGAAATCTGTTTTTTGCAATTTTTATTTTTTTTCAAAAAATTTGATTCCCCACGGTCATATGGAGATTTCTATTATGGCTGCATTGATTTCATAATGACTCTCAGACTATAATTTTTAGATAGGACAATGTAGATAGCTTAATGTAATTTTCTTCTCTGAAAATTTTTAAAAACATTTTTGAGACGTTTTATGAAGAATTTTAGTTAAAATTAATAAAAATATTTTACGCGAATTGATTAATTTTTAAAATTTTGAGATTATTTGAAAAAGAGCGCAAGATAAATAATTTTTTAAATCATGACTCGAAGGATTTCGAATTGCAAAATTCTGCAGGCGTGTCAGTTCTTAATATCTTGCATCTAGCAAATTCATTAATTGTGATAAATAAGTAGAACATAAACATTGGCAGACGATAGTTGATTAATTTCGCAAATTAACATGCGTAATAATTGATAATAATTCATCGTTAAAAATCCGCCGAATGTAATGTGGACTGCGGAAATTCAAGATGGTAATGTAACCGTGAGCTCAACGACCACAGGTAAGACGTAATAAACAGCCATATTTGTTTTGCCAACATTTCTGTTTGAATAACCTTTTTTCGTCATTTGTCCTCAACTTTGAAATTTTCAATTTATCTATATTGATGGCGTTTTTTTCTTACTCAACGTATCGAAATCAAATTTCAGGTACATCGAGTACGAGCAAAAGACCCTTAGAATTATCGATAAACGAAACCAGGGACTTGATTTCTAACGTATTCACATCCACCTCTTCAGAATGCTCCGGTGACAAACGTCAAAAAACTTCCACCTCTTGCGAATTAGATGAAAATAAACATCACTCGAAAACCGATCATCATATAAAAGAAGCCGTACGTAAGTGGCAACTTAGTAATTTGGCCAAATGTGTTTTCGATAACACCGTCAACTTGGTGTTGGAAAGTTTACCAGAAGAAAGTAGCTCATCGAGGCAAGAAACAATTCATATGGCTAATAATTACAATATAGAAGACGAAGCTGTTTTGATGGCCATCGAAGAGCACGGATTGCGCCATCAGACACAAAGTGATTGCTCACCATCGTCTTCTTCTGCCGAAGACTCGTCTTGTTCTAGTACGGCAGATCCTTACCAGCGTACCAATTCTACCGCCGCTACCGATACTTATTTTCATGGCCAAGATAATCAGGAATTTAATTTCGAAAATAATTTCTTAGTTACTGCCGTTTCTGCGGCCATTGAAGAAAAAGGTCTCAGTATGTATCATGTTTAGAATTTGTAAATTGCGTAGATTTTAGGTACGCCACTGATTCTCAAACGTGCTATAGCTTTAAAATGTAAAATGTAATCAAGTGTTCTCCTTTTATTCCTAAAGTATGCTTCTTAGTTGTTAAATATATCATTATATTTTTTTACATGTATACAAATGCCATCTACTCGTCAGTTGTTCGTTACTTTTTTCTCCTCTTTTTTCTTTTATTTATTCGCCGTTATTTTTATTTCATTTTTTTTTGTACTTTGCTTTGTTTCGATTTTTGAAAATTTCCTCCCTTGAAACCAAATTCCATATTTTTTTTACCTTAATATATAACTTTTGTTATAAAACTGGACAATTCTCTTGTTTATAATGTATGTTTTCCATATCGATTAAAAAATCCTCCTCGTAAGAATTGTCCAGCCTTATGTGATTTTCATTTTGTTATTAGCGTGCTATTTTTTTTTCTTTTTCAGTTATAGTTTTAATATTTTTATAAAAAATATATAAAATGATGTGTAAAGTATATTAATAAATAATGTAATCCATTAATAATTCGTATTATTCTTTAGCTTTTAAACGTATCTTCCATTGAAGAGAATACGTTGGAAGGTAATAATGGGAACCAGGGAATGTTTGCGCTACCTATATACGCCACACTAGGATCTTCTGAGTTATCTGCGTACTGCTCTGAAGACAATTTTGATTTGTTGTTTATCAAAAGACCATAAATGTTCTACAAACAGACAAGTATATCGTTGATTTTAATACATTTTCAGCTTAATGCAAGACCATACATTACGTAGTCTAATTACTTGCCTGTGTTTTATATACATGTTGCAGAATATTTTGAGATAAATGAGATGATAATATATCTAAATCAACTGGGTCAATTTTACTTTCAAGCATGCTAACAGTATCACCACTCGAATTGATAAGGCTCTAAAATAATTACATAAATTATTCACGACGATAAGTAAAATACTGAAAGTTGATTTAAAATGAACACTTACATCATTTTCTACAGGAATCAACAATGTTGTTAAATACTTTAAATCGAACAAATATTGGACATAAATAGCTTGATGAGAGATGTCCGGTAGATGTTCGAGTGATGTTAGGATTCTTTCAACGGCATTTTCCAACATTTCAGCGATAATGATTCTAAACATTCATAATGAACTGTATACTATGAGAATTGGAGTATAAAAAAGATGAGAGATGAATGTTCCTACCTTGGAGGCAAGGTTTGGCCACAAAGTGTGGTTAAAGAATTAAGTAACTTTTGTACAGGAAAACTTGCTTGAAATGGGACTACAATTTCGGTTTGTAGCTGTTCACCAGATTCATTTTCTTCGTTTATTTTAATCGTTTCCCATTTCTGGATAACGAAAAAAATGTTTTCGTATGATATAGAAAATATTATGTTGATAGTTGAAAAAACCTACCGGAAAGTATTTGATTCTATGTGAGAACGACGATAATGATGCAATTAAGGTTGTGTATTCGGTCAATGCAGGTGATGAAGCTACACAGCTCCACTTACGCCAAACGTTTATGCTCTCGTCCTGTAGTTTGGTGTATATGCCAGACCATTTTTCACCCTATGAGTAAAATTTTTAGGTATGCAGTGTACTAGGCAATTAGGATATGGCGGTGTTTTATTAATTGAAAGAATTACTTTATCGTCTAGTAAAATCACGCAATCTTTTAATGATGAGCATAGGGTCGGTACACCTGATAATACTCGAGCCATAAAAAGGATCACATTTTGAGATATATTCTCTTGATTGATTAATTCTAACACGTGAACGATTAATCTAAAATTATAAGAAAAAAATTACGATCATTCTGCATTGAAGAAGTGGCAAAAAATCATGAAATAACATTATCAGATTTTCAAATCATTATTCTATTATAGTTAAATTTCACGAATGGACGTACTTCTCCATTAGATCGAGGCAACATTGTTGTTGATGATGTTTTAGAATTTGTAATTGTTCTGCTTCATCGTCCTCATCAGAATCAGAATTTGGTATTTCTTTCATTATATCGGATACCTGAGACTGAATGCAAAGACACATTTTGCCAGAATTGGGCGACTGGCCAGATGATTTAATCGATAAACCTATCAATGTTTTTAGTCGTGATACTTTTTTCTTTCTAATGCTAAAAAGATAAGACTAAAGTGAATAACAAACTTTTAACGCTTGGTTTCGAATCCTGCGACATTTTTTCAATTAAATCATCTTCAAACGAAGACCACAGAAACCAATGTAAATTATTTTCAGGTTCTTGCGTTCTAAACATGTGTGACCAACAGATAAATTTAAACTAGGGATATCCATAAATTGCGATTCAATAAAATGGTACCTTTGTTCGGTAATGTCCTTTGCAATACTTGATAACTGGACACAGATTTGCTTAAAAATTAAATTCCACTGATGCGTAAGCACAGTTTTAGCTCGGTTTATAATTAGAGGTTGGGTATTTTCGTTCCATATGTTTAAATCTTTGTCTTGATGGAAATACTCCATTATGGATTGCCAATCGTTGGGTAAATTCTGTGAAATATAGGTGCTTAACTCCAGCTAAACTTTAACAATAAAAAGATTCATTTGGAATGTTCGTACCGGTTTGGATTCTTTCAAAATTTGAAGGGTTTTTAGGGATCCGATGATTTCCAATAATTTAAATAGATTCGGTTGTACGTAATTTCTTATCCAAGTGAGCCATTCTTCTACGATATGATTATATTCTGTCGATTGAATCGAACTTATTGATTTGCTTGTTTTTATTCTACGAGTAAACCCATGTCGATGTTTTAAAGATCAACGTTTTATCGTTTGTTTTTTTTTTTAAATTTTCAAATTACATACTTGAAATTTTTAACACTCATAGGAACATATGGAATACCAAATTTAGTAGTGAAGTCCAAATTAACTTTGGTAATAGCTGGTTCGCAAACGGGAGCCGTCATATTTTTCATCTGGATCCAATATTCTCCTTGATTATCTTCGTCGCCTACTCCTAAACGTATGATTTCTTTCATTTCAAATCGTATCCACGAAGAATCGAGTAAAAATTATTAACACTCACTAAAACATCTGTACAAAACTTCAAACGTATTGATGATGATCTCAAAGCTACCAATGACATTAGTTTTAACATTGCTCGTGACATTATCAACGTTTAAAATACTCTTCAACGTTTCTGTACGTAAATCGACGAATCTTCGGATGACATCGACAGTTGTTAAATTTTCCAGCACCGTTAATGTACACAAACACTCGCAAGCTTCCTAAAAATATCATTTTTTTTTTTTTTTTAGAAAATGATATCTCAAAATCAATATTTTGCGTCTGCAGTTACTTACAGCGACCGATAAATTTGTAGCTGTAATCCGATTTTCGATCGTTTGCGTTATAATACGAGGAAATCGTAGAATCGAGTTCCATATTTCGTATACAACAGGAAATTTCTTATCAACATTCCAGTCGGCTTCTAAACTAAGCGATGTTTTCATATGAACTGCTAACTGCAGTAGAGTAGTAGATGTGATGAAGCTATTGGCAGATAGTTCTATCCAGATTTGTTCTTCTATATCAATTAACAGCTTTACCAACATAGCGATGGTATTATTAATTTGGATCTGTTTATCTCTGCACCAAAACAATTGAATATTTTTACATAAAATTTTAATAATAACTGGGTACACCGGTTTGTAGATATGAAACACGTACGGTTTACTTCTGCCATCAATTTTCGAAATGTGATCATCTTCCAAGTTCAAATCTAAACTAGTGAGAGACGAAGAAATAGTTTGGATTCGATCAGTGATGGTTTTTGATAATCCATTCATCAAATTGATTCGATCGGCTACTTCGATGAAATCACGATATTTCTCTCTGCAATTAGCAAATATAAGGAGAATTATCAGAGAATACTTTTTTTACTCGTGAATTAATGTAATACAAAGAGCTCACCCAACTAGTACTCTAAGTTCATCTTTCTTCTTATCAACTTCTTTTTGTAAATCATTTTGATACGCTCTGATTTCAGATATGCTGTATTTTTCAAACAGTTCGTCGTGCGTGAAATTGGCAAAACGCTCCAAAGTCGTCATGTCTTAACGAATAACCTATTTTTTTTAGGAACTCAACAGATATAATACTATAAATGATAAGTAAAAATACTTAATTCTTCAATTTTTGACGTATGCATCTCCATTTTTGAATTTCGTTCTTCTGATTTACTGATAACGGACATGAGATAACACGAACACATAAACAAATTAAATGGCTACACTGTCGCGAGAAAATGGCAACACTGTGATTAAACGTTAGCAACACGTAACTTTTACAGAACTTTTCAGTTTTCATTACTTCAAACGATGAACTTTCTTTCAATTTAGCTTCTTATGAGCCGTAATAGAGTACACCATCTGTCTGTTTTTTTTTTTAATCTTCATTTCTCAGTGAACTAGGCTCTTATCATTGTTTAGGTAAATAATTAGATACATGTCACGACATTGCTAAAATTTGCATAGTTATGGTAGGTAAACCCACTTCGTTGTTTTAAATATGAATAAGGAATATTTACTGTAAACCATTATCGTCCATTTCAAAATCTATCAAATAATAGTCAATTCATCTCACGTAGGAATAGAGGGAAATTTAAACGAAGTGAAAACAAACGTGAAGTGATAAAGAAAACTGAAAGGATTTATGTACTAAGACAGAAAAAAAAATAAAAATTTTGAAATTATAATTCAGTAAGTTTGTACCGCCGTAATGAATAATAAATTGACTTGCATATTCACTAAAACTTACAACAATTTAAAATACATTGGTATTAGGTATTTCATACTCTCAGTATCTCTACGTCTACCTATGCGATGCATAGTTATTAAATCTCCAATCTAAATGGAAATCATATTCATTTTTTTTAAAGGCCTACCTTACCAAAAAAAAAAATTTCCATAATTTCAATTCTAAATTATACTCCACGTCTCAACGATATCTATAGTTTTTTACAAGATTAATGAATATATCCAAGGTCAAGCAAATTAATTCCAAACACCTCTGAGATAACGATGCCGGTTGCGTGATGATTACCTGAGTACAACCCACCGCAGTTCCACTTGATATCTAAAATACAGTCGTACTTCGATATTCGTGTTGAGTTAATTACTTTAATTTTCGTAATTTTTTTTCGACAAAAATTGATACTTCTACGTTCGTATGTAAACGGCGAGTAATTGTCTGAAATAGAATAAATACTTAGTTACAACGTCAATCTAATGTATACGTATTCCCACATATTGCATGTAATAATATGTACCTCTTTGGCTCTGTAAGTAGTAAGTAGAAGTACACACAAGTTATCAACATTTAATCATTCATCAAACAAAGTGGGGGGAATCGTAATGAAATTTAAACTACTGGTACATGTAGAACAGCAACAAGCGTCTGTAATAGGTATTCTCTTTCAGTTGTTAAGTCTGTAGCTAGAATATACGTTCGGTACATGTGCGATGGTGAAAACTTGATATAAAACTTTACGTACATACAAAGTGTTCCTCGTATAAATTATTTTAATCTTACAAGATTACTATTTAAAGCCGAAATTTCTTATTTGAAAAATGTGAGTATTTTTAAAAACAGAATGCAAAATTGGTACCTACTACTACACTATTTCGTTCGGGTTTCTAAAATAGCTTAAATTTTTTCTACAGGGTCGTCGAAGAAGGATTATTTAAGCTTAAAATTCACGACACTGTTTATACAGGTAGGATTTCAATGTTTAAATCTACAAGAAATTATAATTAAATTACTTTTCTTTTGTTACATGAGTATTTGTAGCTTGTAAGTGTACCTATAAGTTGGTATAACCTAGTTGAATTCTAAAATTATCATAATTTTTTTTACTTTTTAGTGGGCGCCGATGTACCGCCGGAAACCTCTCTTAATGAATACATAAGAAACTACGCTAACCTCAAAGGCACCAAATTTATGTGTTTAGAGGGAGGTTGTGGCGCTTGTATTGTGGCCATAAAACGACCTAATCTTATGACCGGTAAACAAGAGATATTCGCTGTGAACTCGGTCAGTACATGTTACACGCTACATGCGTGTTGATCTAGGAAAATCTGAACAATACTAAGACACACAACCGGCTAATGAAAATATCGATTACAGTGCTTGGTACCGATTTTCAGTTGTTACGGATGGAGTATCATTACCGTCGAAGGAATAGGTAACAAGAGACATGGATATCATAAGGTGCAGTCCACTCTGGCCGGCTTTAGCGGTACTCAATGTGGCTACTGTACTCCCGGCATGGTAATGAATATGTTCAGGTATGTGTTATTCATCTGCAATGCTTGTAGGTATCTGCAATAACCGCACAGTAGGTACCCTCATTTAGAGATGGTATCGAGTTACTTACGCTAGGTCTGCGTATTGTTTTTAGTTTACTCAACGGTGGTGGAAAAGTAACCATGAATGATGTAGAAAATTCTTTTGGCGGTAATATGTGTCGATGTACCGGATACAGGCCGATTTTAGATGCTTTTAAGTCTCTAGCTAGCGATGCTACTTCCGAATTGAAGAAAACTTGCGCCGATATCGAAGTATATAATATTTTATTTCCATTCGACTGTACGTACATTTACATACATATGTACCTATTTTGGTGCTGATCAATGTTCTTCTTTCAGGATATCATGAGCCAGTTAAAAATTTGTTCCAAGACTCAGCAGCCTTGCGAGAACGTGTGCAAAACAAACGGAATCAATACGTGCGCCTCCGATCAAGATGCACAAATACCAGATGTATCGGTATCGATTAAACTTCAAGGAGCTAGATGGTTCAGAGTGAAATCGATTCAAGAAATTTACGATGTTTTTGAAATGGTTCAAGATAACACCAAGTATATGATTGTGGGAGGGAATACTGCTCACGGTAAGTTACTATTAATTTTCAAAAAAAAACATTAGAAATAATTCTCGAATTTACTCGCAATGATAATGAAATTTCACGGAATACTTCTTTTTATAATTGCCTCGACATATCAGAGTCTATTCTGTACAAAGTAAACTAAGTACAGTCAAATTTACCGACTAGGTACATAATAATTTGGTAAAATTCAAGTTTGGTAATTGTTGAAGTACATAAGATTATTTCCGCTGCATTTTTTTTTACCTACTTACTGGGATGTTTACATAATATTTACTTAGCTATGGCACTGAACCGGTCAACGTTTCTGGTACAAATTAATCGGTATGTGACTGTCCTCCCCCCTATCAAACAATAAAACATAATTTTCAATATATATCTACGCATGCGATGAACAGTTGTGCAATATGTTTCATAGTTTCAACCAAAATAGATCCAGACATATGAACATTGAAAATAAGTCTCTATTTGTGTAGTTACATTTTAATGTGTTGAAGAAAAGGGAAGGAAGGGCGGAGTATATCATTCCAATTCGTATAATTCACATGCTTAAGCATTATATTTGAAATAATTATGTTGTACTTAATATAAGCGAGTAGAAAATGAATGTTATCAAACTTGATAATGCGATGACGACGCAATCAAGCCATTTTCAAAAAATTAAACGAATCGATGGCATACCTCTACCTGATACCTATTTCAAGTAATGAGATAAGATAAAATTTGTGAATAAAAAAAATGAAATAACAATTCACGAGTATAAATATTGTGAGTATTGATTCCCTTTACCAACTGTGTCAATATTAAAGTATGAGTGAGGTACTTGTACTGGGTATTTCGTCGCGGTAGTACTTCCTTCATACCATAAATAGAGCAACTCAAGTTGTACGCATGTATAATGTTTTGTCTATTCTAATCATTGCAGGGGCAAATACACACGAATCTGTTTTTTAGCCGGATTTTCTATGTCATATTGTCAATGAAAATCAGTGGGGTCCTAGAAGACCATTATTTCAGCCCTATCAGATATTTATCTTCCCAAAAAAAAAGTTATTTTAAAAATTTCGGGACAAAATACCACTTTGAAAAATTGTTACCCTTTTTTCCAAAAAAAATTAGTTTTGATGTATTTTTGCTGAATCAGCTCAATACTTCAGTACAAACAGTTTTTGAGCAAAATTTATATTTGTATAGAATTTTTTTTGCAAAAAGCAAAAAAAATGCAGCATGATATTTTTTTTCAAAATTTAGAAAACAACTTGGAGAAGACATAATCGAGCTAAATGGTGGGGGTACCTCGTTACTTCGAAAAACGTTTTTGATACTAATACAATGTACCCAAAATTTGAGATATAGAGAATCTACTTTTCTAGTATTATACATTCTTAAATAAATTTCAGTTGAATATTTCTGGAAATTTTTAGCCTGATTTTGTATTTCATATCGTCAATGAAAACCAGTTAATTACAGTTTATCGAACAACGGTGGTTGAGGGGGTTTTGAGGTTCTAGAAGACCATTAAGACAATTTTTGGCCATGTCAGATGTATATTTTTATTTTTTTTCTCCGAACATTAAAATAATTTACTATGGTCGATACTGACCAAAATCGTTTCAATTCGATCAATAAGCTCAATTTGGTAGTGGATCAGACATATCTGATTGGGGATAACCTTGGGTCAAAGTTCAGTTTGGTCCCATTTTGGAGGAAGGGGTGCTGAAGGACCAAAAATACAAAAATTATTCATTTTCAAGTCAATCGATAGAGAATCCAAAGTTGTGTAACTTATCCAAAAATCAACCTTCTAGGTCAATTATTAGTGGAGATATGAGGGTTTACCCCGTTTTTGACTTTAAAAAAAGACTGTCCCTCCCCACCAAAATGAGCTAGAAATTTAAAATTAGGTATGCACATTTAGTTGAGGTCCTAGATGTGCCTTTTGGAGGTCTCGACTTTTCAGCCTCATTTCACTCGCTCACAGCTCCAAATATGTGGATTTCCGCATAACTCCAAATTGAGCGAGGAACTTGAAATTAGGTATGTACATTTAGTAGGGGCCCTAGATGTGCGTTTTGTGGGTTTCGACTTTTTACCACCATTGAACCTTTCCTACCTGTAATGCGGAGTAGGAGAAAAAAGGTGCCATCGGTTAAAACAAACAGAATGGTGAAGAATGAAATTAAAAAATTTTTATGGAAGGCAAGAAAGTAAATTTAATGGCTTTTCACGAATTTGACGTTGGATAATCATCTCTCGAACTCTTGCAGGGTTTCACAAACTCAATAAATATGAAAACCAAAAATAAAAAAAAAAAAAACGTTAATTTTTAGCATTTTTAAAAACTAAAAAAATCAAAAACTGAATTAGTGAAATAGTGATAAACAAAAACAAACTAAATGATTTTCTTTTTTGATTTTTTCTTTTGGAAGTAAAAATATGAATACGTAGTAGGATAAAAAATAACGATGATTGGTGGCTTAGCCCACCGCCCTCCTCTTTGACCAAGTCGCCAAATTCCGTCTATAGTAGATAGAGGAAATTCTGGAGGAAGATTTGCTGGAATTTCTGGAGCAAAAAAAGGGCGAAAATTTTGAAAAATTTTTGAAGGTAAAAGGTGGGAAAATGAGTTTTTTGATGTACTTTTAAACTTCAAGTATTCTGAGTGCTTTTTACTTTTCACATTACAGTTTCTAAACAGGTCACATGTTGCTTTTTTCTTGACGGCGGAAAAACTCCTTTTACTCATTTAAACAAGTTGATATTTTCACTCGAGAGTTTTTCCATACTTAGGACTTGAAAATACCCATCTCTACGTCGACATCCGATATAAATTGATTGGCACTAATCCGAAATACCACGATATTTTACTTAAATTTTCATCTCAAAATCGTAAATTCTTTGTTACAGGGGTGTACAGATCTGAACCACAAGATATCTACATAGACATAAACGGAGTCAAAGAATTGCACGATTACACCTTGAATTCCGAAAAGCTCGTGTTAGGAGCTAACATGTCTCTCACTCGTACAATGGAAGTAATGAATAAAATAGCTGCAGAAAACCCAAATAAATTCGGTTACCTTAAACAACTCGCAAGTCACATTGATCTTATAGCTAACGTACCAGTGAGAAACGTAAGATCGTGATTAATAATTATATACATTTTCAACGCTAGTTTTGCGCATATTACCGCAACAATGACTAAAAAGTTTCACCACCTTCGTGGCATCGTTGTTATAGGTTGGAACCTTAGCCGGTAACTTGTCAATTAAATACTCGCATAGAGAGTTTCCATCTGACTTGTACTTAATATTGGAAACGGTCGACGCTCAATTAACTATAGGTATAAATATTATAGTAATTATTCGAGCTTTTTTATTATACACTTCGCAGATAATTGCATACCTACACTGACGCACATTAGACATCAAGTATTCGCTATCAAAGGATTCTTTAATTCATTTCGGTTAATTACTATATACACATATCAAGAGTATTCTATTATTCCAGGTCATATGAGCGGAATGGTGTATACGTACCCATTAGCACAGTATTTGGTGCTGGATATGCGACGTCGAGTGATAATAAATATTTCGTTTCCGGCATTGGATTCGTCTAGTTACGTGTATAGGTCGTATAAGGTAATCCCTACATTCTTTCATATTTTTAATTGCATATCTACTTTGATTTTTTTTTGTTCTGGTGATACTACGATGTAGATAATGCAAAGAGCACAGAATACTCATGCATATGTTAACGCCGGCTTCCTCTGCAAAGTCGACAAGAATACTTTTTACAGAGTGATTGATTCACCAACAATAGTGTATGGAGGAATTAGTCCAGACTTCGTGAGTGATCACAGTTTTACGCTAGAAAATTAACACAACTAGGTACTTATTCTATTAAACGAGGCATTGAAATTCTCATGTTTAATAATATATGGGTAGGTGCATGCCACAAATACCGAAAATTATATCAAAGGTAAGAATTTGCTGGAAATCAATACGTTAAAAGAAGCATGCAAAATATTAAGATCCGAACTTAAGCCCGATAACGATCCTACCGAGGCATCGCCAGAATATCGAGTTTCATTGGCGGTTAATTTATTTTATAAAGTAAGCATTCATTCGTGTTTCTATTGACTAATGTACGTAGACGTACCTACCAGTATATCATCAACCAATCGAAATGAAATTGACCCAACTTACCCGACTTCCTGTTCTGTTTCTTTTTCAGTTTGTTCTCAGTTTATCTCCAGATTCTCTCGATAGCAAATACCGCAGTGGAGGATCTTTACTCAACAGACCACTTTCGTCCGGAAAACAGGATTTCCAAACGGATAAATCGATCTGGCCTGTAACCAAACCAATGCCCAAATTAGAAGCATTTTCACAATGTTCAGGTTAGCGAAGTATACAAAGGGCGCTATGAATAAAAAAAAGCATTCGCTTATACTTGCAAAATTTGAAGCAAATGTTTTGCTCAATACAATAAAAAATTAGGCACCATCTTTTACCTCATGTTTAACCTTATACTCGTGAATAAATGCTCATACAAATTACATATAAAACCATGCAAATGCCATTTGCTGTTTTTGTTGCAAGCATTTGCTTTAAACGGAAGTTTTTTGTTCAAGTAAAACTAAATATCTGCTTTGCGCATATTACGAGCAAATTCTTCAATTTTTGCGAGTCTAGTCGAGAGCTTAACAACGCAAGACGTATAAATGAATTTTCAAAAACTAACGCTCATCTGAAAGCTGATGGATGGGTCTTCATCTTGAGATAAATATTTAGGATCGACTTTCAATTTTTGTGCTGCTAAGAGGGTTTCAAATTTTATTTTTTGGAAATGTAATAAATTGCCTTGAATTTTTAACAAAATTAGTGTAGAACTGTTTTTTGAGGTACTGAAACTGAATTTGACCATGAAAATTAGTGAAAGTAAAGCAGTTTAATTTTTGAAATTTTATTCAAAATTTAGTACAGAGCCGATTTTTAAGGTGTTAAAAGCGAATTATAAGATAAAAATTAGCTCAAGTGAACCAGTTTTGATATGAATCGGTTTCACTTTTGAAATTTAACTCGTTTCATTTGGAATCCTGTGTGAAGCTTTTTTTGAGGCGCTGAAAGCGAATTTTACCATAAATATTAGCGCAAGTGAACTGGTTTCATTTTTGAAATTGAACTCGATTCATTTGGAATTTTGTGTAAGTTCTCCGCAAGTCTGATTAATATCAAAATATGAGTCTTCTAGGTTGAGATGCTTGGCAAAAAAGCACAATCACTCGAAGATTGATACAAACATCCCTTACGAAGGGTTAGAAGCGAAACAACAGTAATTATTTCTCTATACCACCAAAACGAAATCACAAAAATTTAAGGAATGAGCCTTGAATATTGAGAAGGAGGGGTCCAGGTTACAAAATTTTCTAGCTGAATGCATACAGTATAAAAGAGAGTCCATTTTTAAGTGAAGGAGAATAAAAAAAAAAATTGATAAGAATAAATTCGAAAAAAATAAAGAAATCCCATTTAATTCATCTATATTCGTGAAAAATGGGCAACTTGATATTTTGGTCCAAAAAATGCATGCAGACCATGAAGAAAAAAAATATAACCCATGCATAAATCTTTATGTAAAATTTTAGAAATCCAACTAATTTTCTTTTTTTTTTCGTTTTATTTTGTTCAGGTGAATTTTCCCCTGTGATTTGACGGTAAAGTTGGAATTTCCTCAAAACCTCACATCAAAAGAAGGTTGGGGTATTCCTGAATAGAATCGTAAAAAAATGAACTTTATGAATCAAGTGATTTCTGAGTAAATAGAGCACAAAGCAGGAATCCGGCTTATCCATGCATAAATGTTATATTTTTTTCATCTTCCAAAAATATATTTTTTTTTTTTACATTTCTAAAATTTTACTTTTAAGATTTATGTCTGCGTAATATTTTTTTTCCTCATGGTCTGTATACATTTTTTGGATCAAAGTGAGGAGGTTCAATGTAAAAAGTATCTGTACCATTTTTTCAAATCAGTAATTAACATGATTACTAGGCACAGTAAATGTAAAAAATTCAAGTAAAAGTAAGTTAATTGAACATTGGGAAAGGGGTAGAGTTTTGTCCACATTGTTTTATTTATACGTTTCAATGTTTATTACATTCGAAAATACACAGATGAAAGCAATTTGCGCAAAGGCCAGAAACAGAAAGACCAAATACTTCTATTCTTCTTTTTTGAAGCATATGCTAAGAGTAAAAGGTATAGTAATCCTTACCAAAACGCATAAAATGTGAGCATTTCCTCAAAATAATCTATTATTTTGAAGGAAATAATTATACTTTTACCTTTTACTCGGGAGCACTTGCTTTCTGCTTCTACCTTATTCTAGAGGTTATTAGATATAAATAATTATAATTTCTTCTTTTTTGTCTTGTAGGAGAAGCTGAGTACGTTAATGATATTCCAGTTCAGGTTAATGAACTCTATGGAGCTTTTGTTTTGTCGAAAACAGGTCCAGGCAAATTAATCAATATTGATACGAAAGCTATAAAGGTAATTGTATCTAATAACCATCTTATATTAATGTTATGCCTGCCTACTTAATACTTCAATTTACGTTAGGGAATTTACTGTTGGATTTTGATTTTTCTGCAGAATTTTTAAACCGAACACATCAAAAGTGCGTTAATTAACTTTGATGGTTAAAAATTTGGCTGTAATATTTAGATTCATTCAGAAATGAACATTTTTCACAATTAAAATAATAAAAATTCAAAAAACACTCAAAATGTTTAATGTTTTACAAAAATTAATTTTCAGAACACATTGAAAATTCGGTAAAGAATCTGGAAATTTGATCAAAAATCACGAAATAGTGCTCAGAAATGAATGAAAGCTGACCAAAAACACGAAAAAAATCAATAAAAATCAATGAAAATTGATTAAAAATGTGACAAAATGGGGTTAAAAATGCAGCAAATTGATTAAAAATAACGAAAAAATGTTGAAAATCATTAAAAATTGCGAAAAATTAGACGAAAATAAAAATGGGTAAAAAGTTTTGAAAATTGAACAAAAATCATGAGAAAAGGTTAAAAAATTTTGTAAAAATGGACCAAAACTATGAAAAAAACCGTTAAAATTCATTGATAAATCGGTAAAAAATCAACAGAAACATGTAAAAAAATACAAAAAATTGACCAAAATTTTCTATAAATCATCGAAAATTAGGTAAAAGTTTCATGAAACTGCTATAAAAATGCTGAAAATTAATTAATCAAAATTCACGAAATGATGCTGAAAAAATAAGTGAAAATTCACCTAATATATCAACAAAAATCGTTAAAATAGTTAAAATCATTGAAAACTGGACAAAAATGTGACGAAAATTGGTTAAAAAAAAAATGGTTGAAAATCATTGAACACTGAGTACAAATTAGGCAAAAATTTGGTTAAAAAAGTTGCAATTTGATTAAAAAATTACGAAAAAATGTAGAACAATATGAAAAAAATCGTTAAAACTCGTCTAAATTAAATAAAAATTGGGTTAAAAATGTCATAAATTGATCAAAAGAAATACGAAAAAAAATGCATAAAATTGATCAAAAATCACGAAAATGAGTTGAAAAATAAGTAAAAATTGATCAAAAGTCGTTAAAAATTGATAAAAATAAAAAAAAATTTGAATAAATTGGGTCCAGAGTGCAAAAAATTCAGGAAAAGGCGGTAAAAAATTTTGAAAGTTTGGTGAAAATTAGGTAAAAGATAGACAGAAATACATAAAAAATGCAGAAGATTGATAAAAAATAACGAAATAATGTTGAAAAATAAATAAAATGAAAAATATGTGATAATTAACCAAAAATATAAAAAATACGGCTAAAAATCTTCGAAAATTGAATAAAAATTGAGTTGAAAAGCCGCAAATTGATCGAAAATTCCGAAAAAATGTTGAAAAATATATGAAAATTTACCAAAAATATTTTATAAAAAATTGTCAAAATTCATCAAAAATTGGATAAAAAATCACGAAGTAGTGTTAAAAAATAAGTAAAAATTGACTAAACAAAAACGTTTAAAATAATTAAAAATCTGGTAAAAAGTTGACAGAAATACCTAAAAAATACAGAAAATTGATCAAAAATCATGAAATAATGTTGAAAAATCCAAGTGAAAATTGAACAAATATTTGAAAAAAAAAATCCATTTAAAATAATAGAAATTAGAGTAAAAAAACATCGTAATTTGGGTAAAAAGTTGACAAATGTTCGTAAAAGATGCATAAAATTTATAAAAAATTGCAAAAAAATGCTGAAAAATATTCGAAAATAATTTTAAGTAGCTAAATTATGTAATGTTGTCATGAAAAAAAGCAATATTTTCAAATTTTTATCAGGTACTTGTTAAATATAGATGCTCTTTTCTGAGTTAGAAAACCTTTAGGTCGCGTATTTGAGGTAAAATACACCCTTTAATATTGCATTTTTTTGAAAAATTAAAAAATCACGTTTTTTGCGATCCGTAACTTTTTAGCTCCTCAGTAGGGGGCCAAAAGTGGTCTATAACTCAAATCACATCTTTTTGGTTTCGAAACCGGGGTTCTACACCATTTTTAGAGGGTTTAAATGATGTAAAAATACGGGGTTTTTCGCCCGAAAATGATCCTACTTTAAGTTGGGGGCACAACATTCTTAATGGTTGGTTTTCAACTTAAAGTTAACCACCTCCGTGAGTTTTATCAAAATCCGAAGTATGATTTTTTTTTCACTCCACCCTCGAATATACTTATGCGTCAAAATGTGGTAAAAGGCGTTATTTCACCATTTTAGAGGGTATGGAATGCTCTTTATTTAGTCTTAATTATTCTCTGAAATGAATTTTGATTTTTTTTTCTAATAAATGAATCAAAAATAAAACCATCAACACATCAGTTTTTTAGTTCAGTTCCAAGTAAGATCGCTGTCACCTTACAATAATTAATTCGCAGACTTGAAAAAACAAACTTAGAGTAAAGAAGACATAGGACGTATGTGTAGGTTATTTCAGGCACCAGCACAACCAGCATTTTACTCGAGCTAAATAAAATAGGACGCGACGTAATTTTATGAGATTACTCTTCAACAAAAAAGATGTACTTTTACGTAATGTCAAAGTGT
The DNA here is from genome assembly GCA_900060175.1 of Ferrisia virgata. NCBI lineage: Eukaryota > Metazoa > Arthropoda > Insecta > Hemiptera > Pseudococcidae > Ferrisia > Ferrisia virgata. Next base: position 55,288 of record FIZR01005444.1, read on the forward strand.
ATAAATTTCCGACAACTTGCACCTTGAAATAATGCAATATTGCACCGTAGGTAGGTAGGTAGGAAGGTAGGTACGTAGCAGGACGTACTTACACTTACCTACCATACGGTTCAGTTATTACGTAGCTCGTTAAGTATAAACATCACGAGCTTTTAATATTTTAAAACACGTTCACAGCGATTAACTCGTTTCAAGATGTAACTTCTCGTAATTGAATAATTTTACGTAGATACATGAGTACTAAATATGAATAATATCTTGATTAGTTCATCGGTATAGTGAGTATGCGAGGTAGTAACTGTATATATAATTTTCGCAGGATATGTCAGGCGTAGTAAAATTCATATCTGCTAAAGACATTCCGGGTAAAAATACCTTCGTAGAAGTATTCAAAGTTGAAGATGAACAGGTACGTATGATAATTAATATTTTCATCCCTTTGCGATTTATTTTCTCGATAAACGACTTTATTCTCTAAATAGCTTTTCGCCGACAAAGAGATCCTTTTCGCTGGTCAACCAGTCGGTGTGGTCGTAGCTAAAACCCAAACTCTCGCTAATAAAGCTGCCGATTAAATTATTGTAAACGTAGAACAAACTCGTAAACCTGTATTAGATTTGAAAGCTGTAGTCGATTCGGCCGATCAAAACAGAATAAAGAAACACGCCGAAAAACCAGCCACCAGCGAGAAAAGTAAGTCTGGGTATTGTACTAATATATGCGAATCTAGATAGTAATTTAAATTACCACGCAATTTATAATACCGCTGATTTTAACAAACCGTTAATCCGGAGACGATAAAGTTCTCGAGTATGTGCGCTAAACCGAAAGTTCTTCCCGATCGCGAAGACTTACTCGAGAAAAACGTCGAATTAGAGCAAGAAAATCGTAAACTATGGCTCGATTTGAAACAAAAACAAAACCAAATTGTAGCTCAAAAGGACAAAATCATCTTACAAGAAGACCTCCTTAAAAGTCGCGCCGAATTAAAACGACTCTTGAGCGAATACCTGGCGACAATTAGATCGCTCCAAAGAAACGTAACGTTTTTGCAAAATGAGAACAAGATTCTCGAGCAACGTTTTTATAAAGGGCAACTCACCCTAAAGCAGCTCACAACGCAAGGATATATCGATCAAAAAGAATGTATCAACGAGAACGTCTCGTTGAAGCTGAAACTGCATTCGATCGAAAAAGAATTTCGTCGTTATAAACATCTTTGGGATAAAAACAGCAATGTCGCTACTGAAATTATGACAGCCCAAGAAACCATCATGAATTTAGAACAAAAACTAATGGAATGCCAACCTTTGGCTACCGAATGCAAACAGGCCAAAGTGCACTTATCCGAATGTGAAGAGAAACTCAAATCGACTAGCTATTCCAACACTATCCTCAAAGACGAACTACACAAGGCTAAAAGTAAAATTCAAGAAGTAGGCAACGAGAACGACGAACTTAAAAATCAAACCACCAAATATACCGAGCTTATCACTAGGCTCAAAGAAGAGAATACTTCGATGGAGCATTTCGTCGAGAAAAGCTTCCGTCTGGAAGGTGCTCTAGCTGAACTAGACGATTTGAACGTTGTACTGAAAAAACAAGAATCAATGCTGGGAGTATTATTCGACGAGAATCAGTCGTTGAAAGAAGGCATAAGTCATCTATTCGACGAAATAAATATTCTGAAAGATCGTAACTGGAAACTGGAACGATATGCTAATGATATGGAGCACTCGTATTACAAAGCCGAGAAAAATACTGACGCTCTAGAACATAGACTAACTTACTTCCAAACAGTGTTATCGGAAAATGATCGAATGAAACTTAGTCACGAAGATATCAGTAAAAGGAATCGCTTCTTGGAGGAGACTAATAACGCACTGATGACCAATTTGGCCGACGTAGAAAAGAACCTGCACGCCGTGACTCACGCCCTTAACATGACCAAAGAAGAGAATCAAAAATTAATTAAAGATACGACCGTTTTAAAAGCTGAGCTTATGAACACTAATCGAAAATTCATACTAGAAAACGATATCCTCAAAGGTGAATACGAGAAACAAAAAACTTTAGTGGCCAAGTATTCCGGCATCATCGCCGATTTCAAAACTATGCAGAGGAAATTTAACGAATTGCAAGAGATCAATCATAAAACCAAAGAAGATATGAGGAAAATGATCGAACAAAATGCTTTCTTCAAAGATGAACTCGACACTATGACTCAGCAATACGAAACTACCAAGCACGAAAGAGATAAGTTTCAAAAAGACTTGAAAAATTGTCAAATGACTTTAAGAGAGGCTGAATCCTGGATTAAACAATTGGAATATCAATTAAATAGGTTACGTAATCCGCTACCGGCTTGATTTAAGGTATCTTATTTTTAAAAAAATGAATTACATAAGTATATAGGTACTAAGAATTTTGCAAGAGTAAGCTATAAGGGCGTGTATAAATATTAGTTGAGTTTGATGAGGGATCCCTTTGTCATGTCTTGTTTTTGGTGTTGTTAATTTTAAGTTAGCTAGTGAAAACAAGTTTATTTTTTCCACCCGTTCTTTAATGTTGATCTTTAAAATTTTTTTAAATCAAGTTGTTGAGAACGATGTGTTGTTTTTGTATTTTAACATTCTCTCGATTCGCCCACACTTTTCCACCTAATTTTTCATCTCGTAACAAGTTTTAAGAAGTTATCTGTCTGAATTACCTTGTAACCTTATTTTTAATTTCCACTTTGAAAATTATTTTTTTTTATGCAGATAGAATTTGAAAGTACCTACCTTACTTATATATCAATTTTGTTTTTCTTTACACTAATATTGGGTGTTTCACATTGATTCTGTCACCTTTATTCTACAGATGAAGCATCTCATAAAACACACAAGTAGAATAATTAACGTACCCAGGAAATTGAAGGGACCGAGGAATGCCATTTTTTAATTGCCTGTTATACCACAGATGAGACTTCTCATGAGACATATGTGCATGTACAACAGTTGGTCTATCCTAAAAATTGAAGGGAGTCAGCTAGGCAATTTTTCATCGCCTCTTTTAGCACAAATGAGTCACCGAGTAAGACTTACATGTAGAATAGTTGAACTACCCGAAAAATTGGAGGTACTGGGGTATGCCAATTTTTGAAGTTATATTTTATAGAAGAAAAATTATTAATATTTCAAAATTCTAGTCCAATTTGTGGTGGTGGGAGAGGGTGGATATTCTAGGAACGAACTCAAAAAATAAGACAAACCGACAAAAAAACAACTTTTTGGGGGGTTGTGAGAAGGTGCAATGAGGCTGAAATGTCAAAACCCCGAAAAAGTACATCTAAGGGCGCACTTGGTCTGAAAAGGAAACTCTACAAAGGAGGAGGGGCGATAGAGAGGAAACAACCTAGATTATAAAGGGGGAAATCCTGATATCTTCTCTCCTAATTAACCTAGGAGACTGATTTTTGGATATGTTATACAACCTTGGATTGCCTATCCATTGGTTCAAAAAGAAACAATTTTAATGATTTTAGCCTCTCAGCACCCCTCCTCCAAATTTGGGCCGAACTGAATTTTGATCCGAGGTCATCCCTACTCCAGAATCTCAAATTTGATCGTTTTTGGTCAGTATAGAACTGAGCAAATAATTTTCAGCTTTGGTGAAAAAAAAATGTAAAAAAAAATAAAAATAAATATCTGACATGGCCAAAAAGAGGTCGTAATGGTCTTGTAGAACCCCAAAACGGATTTTGTTGATTCTCCCTTCCTCCTTCATTCATTGCAGACTGTAACTGCCTAGTTTCCATTGGCAATATGACATAGCAAATCAGGTCAGAAATATTGAAAAAATTTCAACGTTCAACATTTAATATTTTATTCTCCGTATCATAGCAGTCTTTAGACTTTAAGTTTTGCCCATCAAGTAAAATTTCCACTGATGTTCATTCTAAACTATTTTATTGGAGAAGTGTGCCATAATAAATTTTTAAAATTTATTCTCAGAGAACTGAAAAAATTGAAATTTTTATAGTCTTATCATCATCATTATCTTTATTGTATTTCAGCGCAAACAAAAAATTTTATCTGCATTTATTTACATTCTATAAATTTTCTAAGTTGTTTAAAAGTTTAGACAAAAATAAAATGTTGAAAACAGCACATCTCAGACTTTGCAACTCTTGTATATGCTAATTGTTCTGCATGAACGTTTTCCGTGTTGAACTATGACTGATACAAGGGTGGCGAGCTTAATGTAAAACACCCAGTACATATTCAGTTAATGGAAAATGAATCAAGGATGGATGAGATAGTGACTAAGGTATTATTTTAAATAAGCTGCTGAAATTATAAGCAGAAAATCTGGAAATTCTTACATCTACGTTGATTATGCTTCAATAAACTGAAATTTCCATTCAAAGCAAGGTAGGATTGTAATTAGCCTGACTTTCTTCGTCACATTGTCAAAGAAATCTAGGGCATTACAGTTTATCGACCTGTGGTAAATACGAGACGAAGGGGATGGTAGAGAATAGAATTCGATTCAAAGTCCCAATAGACCAATAACTTTATTTTTGGGTATGTCAGATATTTGTCTTATATATTTTTCTCATTTTATTCTCCTTCTTCTCTTCTTGTTTCAGTAGTAAGTCTTAGTATTGATCAAAATCACTCAATTTAAGTTAGAGAGTTTAGATAGGTGGGAGATAATATTCATCAATAATCATATACGTATTAATGACAGGGTGTGGCAAAGAGATTCAAAAATCAGCCATTTAAGTTAATTAGTAAGGAAGATATGAAAGTTTCCCCCAATTTATTATTGAAAGTCAGTTTTTTGGCAAGCAGCTTCTCAAATTGAGTTATCATAAGAAGCTAAAAGGAGTCTCAGATTTGCCTGGGGGGGGGGGGGGAAGGAGCCTCAACTTTTTAGCTTTTTTACAATATTTTGCAGTCCCAAAAAAGGGGGGGGGGGGAGAAGGAGCCTCAACTTTTTAGCTCTTCTACAATATTTTGCAGTCCCAAAAAAGTTGATCCTCTCCTAGCTCCCTCTCCTACAATGAACTTTCATTTGGATTATAATCTTTTAAAATTTAAATGGCTCATTTTAATAAGATATTTCTAAATTGTCTTTTTGCAGGAGACATAAAATATAAATTTAGCGGCTCTTTGTTAATGGGAGGACAATACCATTACACCATGGAAACCCAAACCTGTTACTGCGTTCCAGTTGAAGATGGAATGGATATCTATCCGGCAAGTCAGTGGATTACTGCAGTTCAACAAAATGCAGCAGTGGCTTTGAATATGCCAGAAAATAGGTAAATATTAATACAGAAGATGCACCTAGGAATTTTCGAAAGGATTTTCATACCTTATGAACAAATACGTTAATTTAATTTTTTTTGCAGCATTAATGTTAGCGTTAAAAGATGCGGAGGAGGATATGGTTCCAAACTAGGACGTTCTGCTTTGGTATCGACAGCTTGCGCCGTTGCAGCCTACAATTTAAAAGTACCAGTTCGAATGGTTCTCAAATTGGAAACCAATATGGAAGCAGTGGGTAAAAGGTTTCCAATGTATGGCAAATACGAGGTAACTAGAACTACGATACGTACTACCTATATATTTTTCGCTATTCAGCTGCCTTACATCGTGAATAATACAGTAGACAGTGCTTATCCTTTTGACAATAATTGACAGGCTAAAGTAAGTATGCTGCTTTGAAACTGAATACAAGATTATAAAGACTTTACAATTGCCATCTATTATATATTATTCAGGTTTATACACCTATACCTATACTTACCTCAGTACATTCGTACTGTTATATGTATCCAAATCCATAGCTAGTAGGTATACTGGCTGCGATAAAATAGTTACTCTGCATTAATTTCACCATATACTTAGGTTGGTGTTAACGGTCAAGGAATAGTACAATTTTTACACATAAATACCTATACTGATCATGGGGCATTGTCAAACGATGGAGTAGAATCAGATATTATAAATTTCACCAGCCAACTTTATGATGTCAGCACTTGGTCTTACAAGTGTTACGGTGTTGTTCTCGACGTCACCCCAAATACTTATTGTAGATCTCCTGGTAACTTTCTATTTTAAATATCGCTTTACCAGTGTTGTAACAGCTTCTGTTTTTACCAAAAAAGTTACCAATATGGGCAGCTTTTTTGCTTCGAAATAATTTTAGCAAGGTATGCTTTGTGTTTTTTCATGTGTTAGGTATGCATAAGTGATACGCATGTAAACACAAAATCATAAAGTGATCGACTGAATCGGTTTGGTATCTTTATAAAAAAGGAATGAGTTTCTATTATCATCATTTTTATGTTTTACAAATGTTGTTGCAATTGCTTGAGCTCGTGTTATAAGCTGATTTTTGCGCTTAATTCGAATATGATGATGAATTTTCTTTCACATCCACCCCCTTTCACACCTCTCCCCCACAAAACATTTTTTTTAAATCAGCAGAAAGATTTATAGAAATACTAGCTGACCCGGCAAACGTTGTTTTGCCATATAAATTATGTCTAGGTAATTTCTAGTGCAGACAAAAAATAAGTAACTTATTGTGAGTGTGAAAGGATGTCGTTTATGCGTGAAATA